>JAOEHY010020107.1:0-43570 GCA_025447955.1 Psilopsiagon aurifrons
TGGCAGTGTTCAAGGCTGGGTTGGACAGAGCCTTGGGTGGTGTGGTTTAGTGGGAGGTGTCCCTGCCCATGGCAGGGAGGCTGGAACTGGAGGATCTTAAAAGTCCTTTCCAACCTTAACTATTCTATGATTCTATGACTTAAGGACTGCAGGGTGTGAAGTGATGTGCTGGAATATATATAGGTTTAATGCCTTGGTTTTAATACCATTCATATTTCATTCACTTCTTTCCAGCTTCTCTTATTGGTGGCTTTATTTAACTCTTAACTGATCATATAAATTGATGTGTTTAACACAGCTTGTAAAGAACAATTGCATTCCTTTTCTGTCCAAACTCATTCCTATCTATATTAACAATGGGAAATAGCCAGAAAGTGACAAATGCTAACAAAAATACCTTCCTTCACAGAAGACAGCCACAAGGAAATGCATATTAGCTGGGCAGTAAACTAAGAGATAACCTACATTTTTAACAGTCACAGGAGTCCCAGAGGAATTCAGGAACTCGGTCATGGATCGAGAGGAAAAAGGACAAGCAGCAGCTGTTATTTTGTAATTTTATCTGGCTGGGGCAAACAAAGGTAGAGGATGATAAATGACTCCTGGATTTCAAGGAATGAACTCAGTCCATAATCTCTGAAGGAACAAAATGGATAGTGAAAGACTAGCCCTTCTACAAGAAGCAACAAAAAAATGAAAGGCAAAGAAGGTATTGTATTTTCTAACTCAAATTTACATCTTCCAGGCTATGTATTTAAGAGTACTTTGTTGCTGGGTTTAGCTGTGATACCTGAAGAATCTGCATATTAACAATATATAAAACATGCAAAAACATCCCCCTAAACAAAACTAAACATTACCCAGTGTTGGGCTAATGTGGTGGTAAATGCTTTTGACAGATTCATGTACCTGTATAGATTTGTACGGCCATGTAAACTAAATGCTTTGCTTTAAAATTACTTGAATATCATAATATCTCAGGAGGATCTTATTCCCAGCTGCAATTAAAATAAGTTTAAAGAAGTAGGCAGATAAAAAAATTCACCTCATTACATTTTAAGGCATAGAAACCCTCACTTGCATTCCTATCTTCTCTCAGCTGTTTTCCAATAAATTATTACCAAAGCCCACTGATACCGAGCTGGGTGAAGGCAGGGAATCCTTTGATGTACTACTCAAAGTACACTGAAAATTGCTTTACTGTATGATTCAAACCAAAGAACAACAAAGTGGTTGCTATGTTCTAGGACATGGTCTCCAATAAGCTAGTTTCTGCCTAGCCAAAGTTCAAACGTTTCATTTATTACTGAAGACTCTGAATGAACAATTTTTCAGAGTGAATAAGCTCACTTAATGAAAATAAATTAAGTCCAACTCCCTACTGTAGTCTTCCTGTACGGACAGGACATGTGATGGCTGCTGAAGCAATGTACTTTACCCTGAGGGAAAGTTAGGGAAAGAGGCAATCCTGTAGAAAGTGATGCTACAGACAAATGCAGAGCAGTTTTTGTTAAGTCTGAAGGGATTCTTAATTCAGGACTTACGCAGAGACCTCAGTATGCCAAGAGAGCACAGCAGAACTAGGAGCCTAAAACAAAGATACACTAGAACCTTTTAGGAGTGAGGAGGAAACTGAAGTGCAGTTCTTTAAAAGATTACTAACTCCTCTGTGAACAGGTATTCAATATTTCATTATTTTTGCCAAAATACCAAAGAAAAAGAGCAAAAACTTTCTGCTGAAACATTATTTTTTTATTTCTACCACTAAATGTAAGATTTTCCTCCTCCTTGCTCTAGAAACTCATATTTCCAATCACTTCTGACTCAATTTTGTTAAAATTAATGGTTCAACCTGTTTGGTGAGTTTGCTGAAATTTTAGAAGCAGAAGACAGCAAAATGAGCATCTGCATTTCAAATGACAAGCAAATTTGAATAATGCATAGCAGAATGAAGATCAAACCAGGAATGAAGAAATAGTCATTTAGAGACAGATATACTGGATTACAGTTTGATTAACATACTTGTCTTTCAGAAGGAATCACACTGTTTTTCAGTACTCCCTATACCAAGTCACCAACTGAAGTACGATGCTAATCTCTTACCTGAAACTGAGCCATTAATGCCAGTGGATTATTTTGACTGTTGTCAAATGTCAAAACGTCAAAGATTCCAACACAATTAACTCGCAACCTTTAGGAACAAGAAGAGAAAAGGAAGTGCCAATAAATTTTGTCGGTTACTCAATCTTTCCTCTAGCATTCATTGAATGCTTTTTCCACAAAAAAAGAAAAAAGTCATCAATACGCCGCAAATTACTGTGAAGCAGAAAGTGCTAATTTTACTATTTGACAAAATGCAACAGACTGTTTTCAGTATACAAAAAAACCAACACATTTCAAAATTGCCAGTAGTGCATCTGAACAGTATTAATATACAAGTCTTCACAAAATAGGTTTAAAAGGAACTTTAATATATAAGTTTCAGCGAACTGCCTCACACTGCTTAAAAGTAACACAATTTTATAGTTAGTTTTTGCTACGTCTGTAAGGTGTACAGTCAGCAGCTACCACAAATACAGGTCAAACATTAACACAGAGAGAATGAACGCTTTCATTACCTTGTTTTGCCTGTTACTAATATCTTTGTTGGATCCATAACTCGGCATGCCAGTCCTGCTGTATGAATAGTCCGTAATGCAGAACTCAACTGCACAATATATGCCCATATCAAAGACTCTGGAAGCAATCCAGCATGCTGTCGTGGTAGAGGTCCATCATGCTGACCTAAAAGCAAAATATTGTAAGCATCAATAGAAGGCTACACAAAATACAAATTAGGACATTTTGAATTATACAATTAACTTGCTTATTTATCTCATTCAACTCTAAAAAGTCCCTTAAAGACTTATCTACTGTCCCTTAATACTGGTTTGGGGTTGGGGCCTTTTTATGTTCGCTTGTTTAGTTAAGATGAGTTTTTTGGAAGGACACCACATTTTAAAATGCTGATGATTCATTAGACATTATTTCCACTTGTATTAAGGAAAAACATACCGATTTTTAAAGTTTATGATGAATAATCACTACAAAAAGAACATTGGTTAGAAATTGCTGAAAGTGGGCGGTATATCAAAATATGCAGGTACTCCAGAAGTAAAAATGCCAGTATTCTGAAACAATGAGCACAATAGCTACAACAGATACTATTTTACCTCCTTTACTGTAGGAAGGCTTACAAATTAAGCCTTCTCTATCATGTGATAAGACAAAACAAAAATTAAGCTTATTTCAAATTACACTTACAAACCAGACTTGAAGATCTGGTGGCTAAACATCAACGAACACAACTTCATGTAGGTTCTACTGCTACTCAATTCCCTCACAAGTCCCCCATGAGGAATGCTTCACTCCCTTTCTAAATGGATTTGTAGTCCTCTTTCCAAAAGTAAAACTTATCCTTTGCAAAAAGAAACACACCCCCAAATTCTATATTGCAAAGAGTTTGAGTAACACTGAGACAGAAATGAAAAGATAAAGATCATGGAATGGTTAGGGTTGGAAAGGACCTTAAGATCACTTAGTTCCAACCCTCCTGCCATGGGGCAGGGACACCTCACACTAGGTCATGTCGGCCAAGGCCCTATCCAAGCCAGCCTTGAATACTGCCAGGGATGAAGCATTTATCATTTCTTTCAGCATCCTCTTCCAGTGCCACACCACCCTCACAGTAAAGAACTTCTTCCTTACATCTAACCTGAACTGCCCTTGTTTAAGTTTAAACCCATTACCCCTTGTCCTATCGCTACAGACCCTGATGAAGAGACCCTCACTGGCAACCTTGGAGGCCCCCTTCAAATACTGGAAGGCTGCTATGAGGTCTGCATGCAGCCTTCTCTTCTCCAGGCTCAAACAGCCCCAACTTTCTCAGCATGTGTTTGTACGGGAGGTACTCCAGATCTCTTACCCTCGTGGCCCTCCTCTGGACCAGCTCCAACAGCTCCACGCCCTTACATTCAGGACACCAGAACTGTACGCAACACTCCAAGTGAGGTCTCACAAGAGCAGAGTACAGGGGAAGTACCACCTCCCTCAACCTGCTGGTCATGCTCCTTTTGATGAAGCCCAGGATACGGTTGGTTTCTGGCCTGCCAGAGCACACTGAGGCTGGCTCATGTTCAGTTTCCCATCAACCAACTCATCAACCCCAAGTCCTTCTCCGCTTGGAAGGAGCTGTCCCTGGAATTGCCCTGATCTAGGTGTAGGACCTTGCACTTTGCCTTGTTGAACAACATGAGGTTGGCATTGGCCCATCTCACAAGCATGTCAAGGTGCCTCTGGATGGCATCCCTTCCCTCCAGCATATCAACCAAACCACACAGCTTGGTGTCATCAGTAAACTGGCTGAGGGTGCACTCAATCCCACTGTCCACGTTACCTACAAAGATGTTGAACAAGAACAATCCCAAAAGCAACTCCTGAATGATACCACTCATTACTGGTCTCCAGTTGGATACTGAGCCACTGACCACAACCCTCTGTGTGTGGCCATCCAGCCAATTCCTTATCCACTGAGTGGTCCAGTCATCAAATTGATATCTCTCCAATTTAGAGACAAGGATGACACGTAGGACAGCGCCAAGCACTTTGCACAGGTACAGGTAGACAACATCAACTGCTTTGCCCATATCCATCAGTTCTGCAGCCCCATCATAGGAGGCCACCAAATTGGTCAGGCAGGATTTCCCCTTAGTGAAGCCATGCTGGCTGTCACCAAGCACCTTGTTGTTCTTCCTGTGCCTTAGCATGCTTTCCAGGAGGATGTGTTCCAGGATTTTGCCAGGCACAGAGATGAGGCTGACTGCTCTGTAGTTTCCCAGATCTTCCATTTTCCCCTTCTTGAAAATGGGGGTTATATTTCCCTTTTTCCAGTTATTGGAACTTCACCTGACTGACATGATTTTTCAAATATGACGAACAATGGCTTAGTGACTTCATTCACCAGTTCCTTCAGGACCCGCAGATGGATTTCATCAGGTCCCATGGACTTACATTCAGGTTCCTAAGATGATCTCCAACCTGATTCTCTCCTACAGTAGGCCTAAGGTCTTCATTCCCATAGTCCCTGTATTTGCCTTCCAAGACTTGAGCAGCATGGCTAGAGCATTTGCCAGTGGAGACTGAGGGAAAGAAGTCATTGAGAACCTCAGTCTTCTCCAGATCCAGGGTAGCCAGTTCTTCCATTTTCTTCTATAGAAGGCCCACTTTATCCCTAGTTTGTCTTTTGTTAGCAACATACCTATAGAAGCCTTACCTGTTACCTCTGACGTCCCTGGCCAGATGCAATTCTAACTGGCTGCGCTCCTTTCCTCCAAACATTTATTTTCTGGGTTTTGTTGCTGGGTTGTTTTTTTTAACCCTCCCTCTCCCTAGAGTAGCATTCTAACATCTGTGCACCTGATCAAAGTAAGTTTGTGTGTGTGCATTTGCATCTGTACATACAAACACACACAAATATATGCAAGAGTTAAAGAAAATGAAACATTACTGAAAATTTTTAACTTAGAAATTTTACAGATTTGGGGTTGATGGGCTTGGAATATTCTCAGCTTTCACTTCTGCATTTTTGTTTGTTTATAAACCTTGGTTCATTCTTCAGTTTTAAGGTGCTTTGGTTTAGATTATAAAATCGAGACATCAACTCCTTTAAATAGCAACAAGCCTGGCATGTCTACTGAAGGCTGAATGGAATGAGATCTTTTTTCTGGCCTCCTGATGAATCATTATGCAAATAACTTCCCACAAACCAGCATACCAGAAGTGTCACATACCAAATTTTATTCGCCTCATGATTCTCTCTTAAAATGATCGAGGAGATATCACCTCCTTTGTCAAGACTCTCTAGTTACTACTTGCTACACAATACACTTTATATTTCATGAATAGCAATGTGTGTGCTATGTTTAACAGGAATATGTATGGACACGGTAAAACTTCTTCACTGTAAGTTACTTCTGTATGAAATACTAAGTCCAGAACAGAAATCTTGCTACAATATGCCAAAGAGAGAGAAAAGCCAAAACTTAGGAGTTATTTTTCTGTATGCAACATCACCACTTCTCCCTTGATTTCCAGGTAAAGGCAATGCAAGCAAGAGAATATTCAACTTAATGCTGAAAAGCTGAAAGATCATGATAAGAGTTCAACACAGATTCTTCCCCCCATCAGAAAATTCCAATCAAGCAACAACATTATTTTACTACTGAGAAGAATCACTTAGGTTCTACAGCCAAACCTAGGCTGCTACTTTCAGACTGCTTGGCTGCACCCCACATTCCCATCAACTAAAGGTACAAGCTAAAATGCTAGAGGAATCAGTTTTGAAATGCCCTCCTACCTATCTGTTTAAAACAAGTAATATTTAAAGCAGTTCAGTTTCCTGCAATGCTGACTACAAAGTCTGTCCCACAAGGCCCATCAGGCCTGCACAGACGGTTCTTGGGCAAGGACCCAAGGAGATGAGACCCAAAAGATAACTCTTCAGGCAAACACACAGCTGAAAGCTTTCCAAACAGCGTTGAACACAGTGGAAAACATCACAAGAACATTAGAAAAACAACACAAAAATTATCAGTATTACTTTACTTCAAAAAGTGGCATTTGAAATATTTCATGGCTTTGAAAAAGGCTTTCCACCACAGGTTGGATCCACTGCCAGAACATGCAAAAATTCATACGCTCTTCCCATCTACTGTAGGGCAGACTCGCCTCTCCCACCTACTTTAATCTCTTTCAGATGCAGAACATAGATATTAACGAAGAAGAGTAAAAATGTAACAACGGCCATTTAAAAAAACCCCACACAGGTTATCCATTATTTTTCCTTGCCACATTAAGATAAAAATCACTGTCAGCACTTTTATATATTTAAATTCAGTGGTATGATGCTCTCAGTAGAATAACAAGTGTACCCTTTGCACTGTTATGCATGGGTATACTACTTTAGTTCATTAAAAAAGCATTTAAATGAAATTCAGTTCCTTAGAGTAACGCTAAAGCCAGGGATAGTCCCACAGTGGAAGGAAGAGTTGGAACCACTGGAAGTAAGTCCTGTTTTACATCATCAGGAACACTGTCAGAAGCATGCTAACAAACACCAATTCACATCACAGTTACGAGAAAAAACAGAAGCCCAATGAAAGATCAGCTGCTCACTACACTGAACCCCTCAGGCCTGTAAATCTGGTTTTCACATTGAGAGTTGTTCACTGTTTTCTTTCTGCTCCTGAGTTCAAGTACTGAAAGTACAGTAAAAATAAAAATGCAGTAGCCTTCATTTCCCCACCTCCAAGGAAAACTGGGCTTTAGTTTTACATTTCCCATTTTTCAACATATAGAAAGGTTCTGAACTACCAGTTCAGCACTGTATTTTGTAAAAAAATCTGAAGATACTTTGAATTCACTTTGAAAGAGTTACAGCTTTTGGCATAGGTGTGTCAGGATAATTGCAAGTCACATATTTTGCCCTCACACCATTCACCCTGACTTTCAATATTCACATATTCTTTCTCCTCATAACAGCCTAAGCACACAACATTTCTTTATCAATGAAAGGAGTATTTTATGGAAAAAAAAAAAAAAAACACCAACAAAAACCATAAACATTCAGCAACTGAGGATGCAAAAACTGTAATGTCAGCAGTGAAGTCCCTTTTTGCGTGTTACATACTGAAAAGGAAAACAAAATCAAGGAAACTTGTCTATCTTCATTAGAAAGTATCTGTTTGCTGAAAAGCAGAATCTATGACACTGAAAACTATTAACAGCATGTACACCACCATTCAATTACTCAGAGCCCTTTTAATAAAGAGATGATATCAAATGTGCATCAAATCAATGATATATCAAAAGTATACTTATCTCTGCCAACCACAAATACTCATCAGGATAAACTAAAAATGTTACTGGCAGCAGTGGATAGTTACGGTTGATTTGCCAGGATTTTGTAGCCCATAGCTTTAAAGTACATGCATTCAGAATGTGGTTTGCCATTTAATTACTGGACTGTTAAGAAAAACATCTGGGTACTTCTGGTTTAACTTGCTAGTTTAAAGAGATCATTTCTGCAGAGATAAACACACTAAATGTACTATAATCTGAAGTAGAGAAGTATGAGAAAGGATGAAGAAACCCAACAAGTTCTGGAACAACAGAATTAATGTTTAGGCACTTCTGATAGAAATAAGAGTATTGAGGGAATATGAAGCATGAGAATCAAATGAAAAGGCACTTTTCAAATATACATATTCTGAATAACAATCAAAAAGTCAGACTCATGATTTTAAAACTTGTGTTAATTTAGAAAAATATGACAGAACATTGCACTATCGCACTGTACCACCTGAAGACAGATGGTATCTCACTGCATAAAGAACATTAAGTTATAAATTCAGTAGAATTCTGAAGTAGCAAAGATATTACAATACAAAAATCGATGCAAGCTGCTATTTCTTTCCCCCCACACCAAGCCCCTTCCAAAGTAGTTCTGCAACAGCGTCTGTAAATAACCTGGCAAACACAAAAAACCCCAAGACTGATCACACTGACACCAGTGACATGCATGACAGCTACGTAAACTATAATCCTCATCTTTTAACTGTCAAAGTCTCATGTTGCCAACTGGAGTGTTCAACATAAATAAGGTTGCATACCTGAAATCAAATTCTCTGAGTTCACTGATCAGGGTCACAGTGTTGTGCCTCCTAAAACCTTTAAAAGCAATTGTACTAATCTGGGCCTCATGCTGCAGAGTACCCAACTTCCATCCATTCCCCTGCTTCTCTTGGGAGTCTCCTCTAGGCAGGCAGACGGCCAAGAAACTCTGTGAGGGGATGGAGAAAGGATCCATGAAGGCAGGCAATTCCGAGAAATCAAGTTATAGGTATGCAATCTTATTTTTCTCTCTTATATTGCTCCTTCTACTGAGGACCAAGCTAGAAAGCAGCAGTTACCAAAAAAGAAAGGCCAAAGCAAAGATGTGCAGAATGATATGGCAAAATTTGTGAATTTCAGGTGACGTTAATTTATCTATTAAGAACACTGGACGAGCAGGTTACGAGAAGTGCTACAGGCAGTAGAAAATTATCGTCCTTACATATCCCTATAGGCTCTCCCACAACAACTCATTTCAATTAAATACTACTTTGGTTTGGCTGAATAGAAATTGGTATCTTATTCCTGATTTCAAAGACCATCCCTGCCTATAGGAAGAACTGTAGTAGGTCAAATAAATTATCCAGATAGGTGCCTTTCAAGCAGGCTGTGGGCTAACACTAAAATTAGAAGAATAGCTTGCAATGGATATCTGAGCATATAAAGAAATGGAATATTCTACTAGCCTCCAATTTGCAGCTCAGAGAGCTACTGAATGAGAAATATGTCTTTGCAGTTAACAATCCTCAAGTAGTTCTCCTCCATGAGTAAATCCCACTTTCCCCTTGAGCCCAAGTCAACACCCACAATAATCTGTTATAAAGTTCCATGGTTCGATTATCATTACAAGGGTTTTGAATTTGCTACCTGGCTAGTTTCATTTGTCACTCCTTAGTTTTAGGCTGGAAGAACTGGCAACTATTGTTGCTTATTCATTTTTTCTTTATGAAAATCTGATGATTTTCCAGATACCTACCATATTCCAGTAATTTTTAACTCCATCATATTCCTGTCCATCTTTAAGAGTACGACAAGTACTACTCCACATTGCCATTCTTCATGCAGAAGTGTTCCATGCTTTTGATCATCCCTGTTACCTCGTTTACTGTTCTTCTATACCTTTCAAAATGTATAAGGAGGACCACAACTACAGATATGAGCCTATGATACACCCACATCTTCAACTGCAACAATGCATTTCCTATTTACAGCTATTCAGCAAAGGGACAATATTTTCCTTAATCTACTTAACTATAGCCCTAGATCCATTATTGACAGGTAACAGCCACCACAGAGGCAGTCATTTTATGTTTGAAGCTCAGAGTTATGTGTTCCCTTGATCACATCAGTTTACATTACATCACCTGCTAGATTATTGCCAAGTCCAAGTCTTGTAAGACCCTTCTGCAATCCACAATTGGCCTTTTTTTTTTTAAGCAATCAAAATAATTTGGTATTACCAGCAAAGTTTGACAGACCATTATTCATCTTCAAAGCGAACAAGTGAGCGTGTTAAGAAATACAACTCCCAGCACATATTCTTGCGATCTCCCATCACTGTGAAAGCCAACTGTTCACTCTTGCTCTGTTTCTTATGATCTAACCAGTTATTCTTTGAGAACTTTCTCTTCTGTCTCATGGTCACTTAAGTTTTTTTTAAAGACTCTGATAAACATCATAGAAAACCAAGATGTTATCTACTAGAGCCTCCTTGAAAGAACTTCAATAAAGGAGACATGACTGTCCTTAATAGAAGCAAAACTTAACTCTTTTCCAGTGTGACAAAAGAATGCGTCCCCAAGAATTTTATAATAACTTCTATTATTTTACCTAGAAGAGACTTCATTTTTGTCTAATACTCTAGAGAGGTATAAAAACATAGCACGGTCTGATTTACATGCAAATTGAAAACCATGGGAGACCTTCAAAAGTTTAGTACTGCACGTAACAATCATCAACCTGGCAGTAGGTGTTCCAGGTTTATTCTACCAAGTTAGTTTCACACAAGGCTTGCTGAATCTGTAATTGCATTCTTTCACTTACCACAAGATATGACAAGTCAAACAAGGGTTTCTTCCAACGGAGATATTACCACCAAAACCAGTCGTGAAACTCAAGCTCCGACCTCACTTATACAAGTCCATTTTGGGCAAGGCCAGGGGGAATTATTCAGTATATAAGGGATTTACAAGTCTTTGAATGTATTCACACACTACCAATTCATTATACTTTACTTGGCTATCTGGTAATCAAAGTTTTCTAAGTCAATGTTTGAAACAGATTGAATTCACAGCTGAATAAGGGAATTAGAGCACCTCCCTTATGAAGACAGGCTAAGAAAGTTGGGGCCATTCAGTCTGGAGAAGAGAAGGCTGCATGGAGACCTCATAGCAGCCTTCCAAGTATCTGAAGGGGGCCTGCAGGATGCCAGAGAGGGACTCTTCATCAGGGACTGTAGTGATGGGACAAGGGGTAATGGGAAACTTTCCCTCTAACAGGGGAAGTTTGGGTTAGATATAAGGAAGAAGTTCTTTACTGTAAGGCTAGTGAGGCTCTGGAACAGGTTCCCCAAACACGTGGTAAATGCTCCATCCCTGGCAGTGCTCAAGGCTGACTTGGACAGGGCCTTGGGCAACATGGTCTAGTGTGAGGTGTCCCTGTCCATGGCAAGGGACTGGAACTAGATGATCTTCAGGTCCTTCCCAACCCTAACCGTTCTATGATTCTAAATGCTCTCATTTCAAAAGGAAGAAGAAAAAAAAAAAATAAGCAAGACCAGGTCATAGTCCTCTGGTTATTCCTACCACTGGATCTAGTTTCAGGGCTGGTCCTGCATTGAGCAGGAAGTTGGGTCAAATACACTCTGAGGGCACCTTCCTAACTTAAGTCTTTCTGTGACTGTCACACTTGAATACTATCTCTCTCTCCCTCTCTAAGCATGGCACTGTGCTTTACTAACAGCTTTGGCCTGTTGTGATCCAGACAAAACTTGGATGTACTCTGTGGGACTGCATGGGTCACAGGCTCATCCAAATAGGCAGTATGATTGACAGCATACTGTTTAGGAGGGGAAGAGGCTTTAGTCATATTGATATGAGGTCTGCTGGGCAACTTGCCAAGCCACAGACTTTATTTATGAATGTAGATGCAGCTTTAGTGACTCCTTTGAAGCCATAGGATAAATCTGAAAAGAAGTAAATATCAGGCCTATGTGAAGTTTGTCTCTGAACAGAATGTTTTACAGGGATTTTTCAATCAATTGCTTAACTAGTACTTCATATTCCAAAACATGAAATAAAACACTAATTAGTCCTCATAATACTTTGGAAGGGAAGAATTATAAGTGGAGGTGCCAGAACAGCAAGCATCAAATTGATGTAACATGTGTCTTGCAATTTTGGAAATATCTCCATGGTCTGGTGTCACTCAGTGAATGACCTGCAATCAGGACCTCTGAGTTCTTGGCTCCCAATCCCATGCAAACTTACTTCCCTGTCAAAGAACTGTAATTCCCTTACAAACTAATGCCAGTTTTGCAAATTAGTCGTAAGTCAAATGTGACCAGAGAAGCTGTTCCTTGTTAGTCTTTTCCCTTAACTTTTAACTCTGGTTATACTTTCAATTAAAAAAGAGAAATCTTATGGAAAGGAAGCAAAGAAGAGCTCTCTGATCCCAGTCAGCTTATGATAAGACAGAACTGATTAGATAAAAGATTAAGTAGAACAAGTATTTCTGACAAGCTATTTACTGCTTAAATATTAGAAATAGTTTACAGAAGAATTGTATTATAATGTATTTTCCTTACCCCATTTTCGTTTTGTGAAATAGGAATCAGCACTAGGGTCATTGAAGTGTCTGCTCATCATGGTCTCTCCTCCAGCATGAAAATCATATGCAAACACAAGAGCTTGAAAGTAGAAACATGTGATAATTACTAACTCAAGCATATTTAGAAAAAAAGTCTCAACACTGAGGGGGGAAAATGGAAGGGACCAACAAAAAACTTACAATGCTCTCCAAATGCCTTAGTGGTAAACACTTCACGCAAAGTTACTATATTTGAGTGCTGAATTTTTTTCCACATGTCGACCAATACCATGCACTTTGTGTTAACAAGACGAAAACCTAGAAAAGAACAAAAACCATGGTTTAAAATGTAATGTTTTAAGGGAGAATTTTTTACTTTAACATTTCTTCTGAAACTACTTAGAAACAATCAGATGTTAAACTATGACTAGCATGCTGAGGAATGCTAGCCCTATTGAGCCAATTCCATTTTTCTCACCGTGTATCCTCCGAAGGCAATATGGCAGGTCATCTTTACTATTTACAGCTTTATAGCATGATGTAATGTACCCAAAGTTGCTTGTTTTCTGTATCCGATTGGGTGGTGGCAGTGGTTCCAAAGGAAAGAGACTGTGGTAGCTGTCCACTTCTGCAGGAACTGCTAAAATCAGTTTATACACAGGGACATTAGGCATCAGTTGACTTTGAGGAAGTTATCACAGCAGCAGAAAAGATTAAAATGACTGTCATTAAAAGATAAATTCTTTGCACCATCTTTCTGGTGCATGTAAAGTTAAAATTCACTATTGTTGCTTTAATACTAGCATATAGGCTCCTGGAAGAGATTCCACAGAGCTAAAATAGCTGTCTTCAGAAAAAGTTACACCAAATAAAAATCAACAGAATAGATGCACAGTTCTATCTGCCGCTTTCTCATCTGCTCTAAAAATTCACCCTTCTAATATTTCTTCGATATTTTTTTCCTGCAGAGATCATAAATAAGCACCAATTTCCATTCAGACTTGAGACTGCTGAACCCCATTTTCAGCACAAAAAAGGAAAGCAATCAACCTCTCATGCTTTAACACACAGGTTTAGAAAACAGGCAGAGAGGTGATGACGATTTACAAATCAGATTAAAAGATTAACCTTACAAGAAGATACACAATTGTACTTCATCTGGATTAGTAAACTAAACTGCCTTTTTTTTTTTTACTGTATCATTATCATATTAAACATGTTTGAGAAGGATGCTGCAACAAAAAGGCAATGTACTTAAATCAAGCTGAACACAGTCAATTGTAAATTCTCCAAGAGCCATATTAAAATGAATAGTTTATGCTTCTCTTGCCTGACAAGTAGTACAAAGCATTCTCTGATAAACCAGCCAATCCCATCTTCAAAACAAACTAATCTGCTAGATTATATACAGAGTTTGAAGATTTATGCCTTCTTTACAGGAATATTCAATATGCACAAAGCAATACTAAACTATTCTTCAGAAGGCTTTACTGTCCGAATTATTTTCTTCTCTCTCAGTAATTTTAAGTATTCCCAACCATTAAGGAGTTTCCAAATAGAATAAAATTACAGAAGAAAAAGATAATAGGAGAATAAAATTTTGTATATGTGAAATACTCTGTATCGGGCTATTCACAGGCCATGTTTGGCTTTTGCAAAATAGTATTAATATCACTGAATACACAAGGTTACAGAACGATATTATCTAAGTTTATATTATAAGAAACATTTACTTACAAGGAATATCAGCCTGATCAATCTGAGCCATTGTTATTAAGTGTCTGTTGATCAGTTCCTGAAGAACAAAATAAGTCAAGTTTTTGAACATTATAATTCAGGTCATAACTTCTGATAAGTTAAGAGTACACTGTCTTCAAAGTACCAGCTACTTGTGCTAAAATAGGAAGCTGATGGAAGTGTCTGGGCTGAAGGAGTAGATCACTAGCTTGAAAACATCAGCGACAAAATACGTAAAATTCCTGACGGAAGGAACTGCAGAAGACATTAGTTAGCGCTAACATTGACAGAGGCACCTACCACAGAAAAACTGAAATAACAGTCGCAGCCAGCCTTCAGAGAAAGGCTCATCAACTAACCCTGCATATACTTTCATATCAGCGTAAGATTTAAAACTGGATAGGACAACAGCTTAAAGGAATGCTTATGTAAATGAACTCAGGCACACCAAAATAATACACAAGAAGTAAGACTATTTAGGTGAATAGTAAGTCATGGCATGTAAATCAGATTGCAGTCACATGTATTGTAACCTGACCCCACCCTCTGTTGCACCACATCCATTACAGGACTTAAATTTTTAAGTTCTCCATAGTGAAAATGGACTGCACAGATTTTGAGCGGGCATTTCTCCTCTACTGATAGTGGTTTTCTAGGTTTTGCCAATATATGTGATTTTCCTTTAAGTTCTCTATCACCTTACCTGTCTGAGCTCATCTGCCATGAAGAAGGAAGGTGCATTTGCTTTTGGCTGCATATAAGCAACATGAGGTGCAGCTGGATGGTAAATATGGTAGTTTGGAAATACCTGAAACAAAAACCATTTTAAGAAACAGTTTTAAATTCATAAGGATAGGGAAAACAAAGTTGTGCCACCCTTTTAGTTTGAACTACTGAACTACAAAGTCTTCATGCACAGTATGTATTACAAATATACTGTTAGATGCATTACAATCTCCTTATGAGGTATTTGCTACTAATGATTCCAGGGAAGAAAAAGGGGAGTATGTATGTACACAGATATTTTAACATTTTTCTAAGTGCCTTCTCCTCTCCACTGTAAATGTAAGAGTTATTTAACACATGAGGAAAAAAAAAACCAATCTGAATTTTTTATGTTTTCTCATTACACATGTACCCACTGAGAGACACATAAAATGCTTTCCTTTGATTTCTGTATGAAAAAAAAACCCTCAACACAGAGGTGCTTAAGTTTCAGCCATTTGGGAGAACAATTACAACAATTAAAAGGCCTAATCTTCATATAAAATAAGGGTTTCAGAGTGTTAAGAAAAATCTGCAGTATCAACCAATTCAGGATTTGGAAGTTCCATACACTTCTATATCAAAAGGAAACGTACCATTCCCGTGAGAGGTGCTGGAGTTGTATCAGTGTAGAAGTACGTTGTTCCACCTACTGTTTCCTTCTGTATCACCTGGCCAGTAGATGGAGGCTGAGAGACAGCATTAGCGACAGAAGCAGAGGCACTAGTAGGCACCATATAGTTTGCTGGGTTAGGAGTATGACTTCTTCTTCGAGGAGCAGGGGATGTATGAGGAGTTATTTTGGGGGAATGAAGAGGAGAAGATCCTGCTGACAGTGACATTCCTTAAAGAAACATAAGAAGATATTCTTGATCAAATCTGTCATCAAAAAATTAGCAGTTTGAAAAACAACAGCCTTCACTACCAATAATATTCTGAGCAGGTGAGATGCTAAAAAATTGCTACATCTGTATGAAGAGTTACAAGGTAAAACATCAAGAGTAAGACTGAACGGAAACATTTTCCCAGATATCTTTGTTCAGTTCAGAGAGAAAGAGCTTGGGAACTTATGATATACTCACGAAGAACCAAAAAGAAAGGCACAGAAGTACAAGGAAGAATCAAATTCATGCTGTGTCTAGAAGAAAGTTTATTAAATTGTGAAAAGAAAATACGTAAATGTTTATGTAATAGTCAATGAGAGCAGTCAACAGAGCTTGCTAAGCTGTAACAAACCTTCAAGGGTACTACTGAGGAACAGAACCCTTCGAAAAACTCCAAGTGTTACTAGCAGAAGGTCCTAGACTAACACCAATGAAAGAATCTTTTAAATTTATTGTTGCTCCATTTGGGTTGTATTTTCTCCTCTCTAACAGTCGGAACACTATTAGCCACAGTAAATTTCTTGAAAGGATGTAAGATGCACAACTTTTATATTTAATGCTCTATTGACAGCTGAGAATTAGCCAGATATTGGCTCAAATTACTCCTATTTATAAGCTCTGGTAACCAGAGTAATTTAAGCCAACATCTGACTAATAAAAGCAAGAACAACTTTTTTTTATTGCATACACACTCTTTAGTTACAAAAAAAAAATTAGTTATTTCAATTGAGAGCTCTCAATATGCACCATCAGTAACATGTAGGAGTGTTTTTACATGCATGTCTTGTCCCTAGAGCAGTTGCATCCCTCCTACATTTACTTCTTTCTTTTGTTAAGCAAACTACAAAAGAAAATAACAATTTTAGTATTAACAGTGTAATCGGTGGTTAAGTTACTGAGAAGCTATATTATCCTAATGATATTAACAGAATATTTGTAACCTTTCCTTTAACTTAAATATTTTACTACTTGGACACCTCAAAACTGACGCATATTAATTGAGCACAAATATTTCTTTTGCTCTTCAAAAGTGAATAGCTCCAACATGCCCAAAGCAACCTGGTAAATACTCCCTGGCAGTGTCCAAAGGCAGGTTGGACAGAGCCTTGGGCAACATGGTCTAGTGTGAGGAGTCCCTGCCCATGGCAGGGGGCTGGAACTGGATGATCTTAAGGTCCTTTCCAGCCGTTAACTATTCAATGATAAACCAGAGTATTTAACATAACCTACAAGAAAGTTTTACCCCATTATCTTTAGTTGAGTCTCTTCAGTCATTATTCTTTTTATAAAAATATAAGAATATGCAAAATATAAAGTCTACACTTTTCTGGGCCAGAACTTTTCCTTATATTAACACATGTGTGTGTATACACACATATTACAGATAAGCAGTATAGCGGAATAATTGTTTGCTGATTACTGCATTCATTAATGTGAATTATAATAGGCACTTCTGAATGTTTAATTTCAAAGTACTTCTGAACGGTAACACAAGTGTCCTAAAAATCAGTCTGCAAATCAATAGAATGACCATGAAATGTTACACATTGTGACAGCACTGGTCTATTCTACAAAATAAAGTAAGTTTCCATTAAGGTAAGAGTTGCTTTGAGCAACTGAGTAACACTTAAATATTTCAATAGCTACTGTATAAATAGTTACATCTTAGCAAAGGACTAAAACATGAATGCATTCTTAATCCACTGAGGGAAAAGAGTGATTTCAAAGGAAACAATGTATTACTATTAAAATTTGAAGGATGGATAATTATGGACAAAAAAACTGAAGCAGCTCTACAATTTGTGCCTGTGATATTCAAGGGATTCTCTTCATCTTGGGAAGGTTATTGACATCTTTTTCACTCTATTGCAATAAAACATAGTATTAACCAAAGTCCTTGCAAACATGTAATCTCTACAGAGGCAGAAGTAACTGGCTTCATGAAACTTCTGTTTCAATAAAATATTCAACCACAGGAACCAGGGGAAAAAAGAACATCACAGCAGCCTTCATATATACTAATGAAAAATTAACCAAAGTCTTCCCTACTATTAGATAAAAACTAAATGAACAAGGCAGTACACACTGTAAATCCTACCTTAAAAATTCAAGTGATAACTAGCAACTTCACTAAAATGACAGTGACCCTCTAATGAAAGTTCTCAAAAAAAAAAAAAAAGGTAAATCTATCACTAGCAGTTCTTACTGATACAATTTCCACTATAAGATTTACTTTTTTTAAAAAAAATCATGCCAAAGAATAGTTACAAATATTAATATTCAATGTCTTTGCTTGAGTACTAAAGCAAGACTGAAAGAACACAGAGTTAGGTGAATCCTTTCAAATGCCCTTCCAGCCTCAGTTAGGTCTCATTTTGGTAGGACATTGAGAGTTCAATGAAAATCATCTAGTAGGTGTAACAAACAGGCTTCTCATTTGCCAATATGCATAGTAGTTCAAAATACGAAAGATGCTTGACTAGAGTTTGGTTTTATACTACTAGAACATTATTACACTACGAGTTACAGAAAATTTGCTGCTAGTACGGCAGGAGGTGTTGATAGGCTGAGGCAGCAAATACTGAAGGTGATAGATTCTGCTGAGACATTTGCATTAAATTCTACAGAGTCTAAATAAATAACTATTAATGAAGTGTAGTATCACAAGAAAACCTCTTAACACAGTGAAACTGATGTATAGCTAAGTACCTACAGAACCAAACAACTGGATGGACAAACTCAAGCAGATCTCAACAACTTCATTAACACTTCAACCAGGGAAATCCTTACTAATATTATTAACCACAACAAAAGAGAATTAGATTAAAATAAAATGGCTGTATTAAAAGGTAAATGTGTATTCCTACTTATTCATCCTGAAGAAAAAAGACTGTACTGAACATATGATGCTAACAATGTGCTGAATATGGAACAAGCTGTTTTGAATAGCAATTTATAGCAACGCTTACTCAAAGCCCAAAAATGGTGATTTAATAATCTGAATTTTAATTACACATATATCATGCCAGTGATTCTGACAAAGTAATATTGAGCTCCCCCCTTTTTTTTTCTCAACTCATCTGCAACTACATCCCTATGCCTCTAAGGTTGTAACAGAGGTCAAAAATTAAGCATTTAAAATTTTATCATATTAATATTCTGTATGTTAGAGATACTCTAGACTACTAGGTACATTTTGAGGAATGAAAAATCAAAGCAAATAATAAAACCAGACTCTTTCAAGAACTTAAAGCAACATCCTTTAATTATTTATTTTTATTACAAATTTTCTATTAGGTCTATCAGGTTGTAGCTGCATATTTCCAAGATACTTAAATCTGCTTAACTCCCTAAGCTTTATAGTCATTTTTTTTTTCCTTCTTTATCTTACTGGGGAAAAAAACCCCAAACCCTAATTTTCCAGTCTCTTTTCCTTCTTACTTTCTTGTGCTATTTCAAAACAGCCATGGAACTTTCTGCATAGAATGTTGCACCACTCTTGAGATGAGAAGTCTAAACAAGCTCTTGAGGCCTTAGGCCACTCACACCACCTCAGCTGAAAGCGTTTCATCTTCAGCTTGGGTAATGCACTCCAACGACACTCTTGTAGCCCATCATGACTGGAGATGTGTAAAGTGGTCACAAGCACATCACCTTCATGCTCTTGGTTCCTAAGCCTGCAGGTTCATGCTGGCACCAGAAATAGGACCTCTTACATTCTGCATAAGTTCAGAGTTTGTCTTGGACTAAATACAGAAGCAACAGCAATTTGCTGTAATTCGCATAGATAACAAAGACATTACTCTTCAGCTATAACTTAAGGTAAGCAAACCCAAGCCAAAGATTTTCTCTGATGGGAGCTCTACATCTGTCCTCTCTCAAGTTTAACATGACAATGTTATCTTACCACCTCGATGACATTCATCATTTCTTTCATATGCTTTGTTGCATAAGAAAGCACTTACCTAAATAAATACACATAAAAGTAGGGGTATGCAAGTGTGTATGCAAGTTATCTTTTAAAGTAGGCTAAGTTTCAGTGGTCATTTTGCCCAGTACTTCTGCAGCACCACTGATAAAAGAGGCAAAATATTATCCAGGGACAAACAATTTTGTGAATGGTTACCTGTGAAATAAAAGATGCCAAAAGAGGTTTTGATTTACACCTACCTTAACAAAAATCATATAAATTAGATATCTTAAAGTTTTCCATCTGCAAGAGCAAAACCAACTGTTCTCATCATTTACCTACTTCATTATGGGTGAATTAAACTATGGAACTTTAAACAAATTATTCCCAGTTCATTTCCTTATTTCTTATGAGACAATTTCTTCCAGTATCCTGTAAACTACTGTAAGCAATCTTAATCTCATGCAAATGCTTAAATCTTACATGTTTCCTGAAATGTGTACACTCTCTACTGGAGAGCATACACCATTTAACTGGAAGAAAACTTACCTTTATTTAAGGGAAAAACTCCCACAAACTGTTTGTATGGGTTTCATTTGAATTTGTTTTCACTTAGAGCTAACAGATTAATTTTTAATGAAAACATCAGAACAGATTCAAACCTTTTTTTATTCTGTCAGCCAGTATGACCTAAATGGTGTAGTTATGCTACAGATAAATACCGCTTTCTTATTTAAGAGCCTAATCTTTTAGAAAAAGCACCACCTAACTCGTCTTGAGGTAACAGAATTTTTTGTGGATACGTATTACCAACAGCTAAACCATTTAAATAGAAGTGTCTGAGTATTATTTACACAGGACATTGAGTTCAGAGAATAGTGCACTCTGTAGAGAAAGAAGCTTCTAGAGAAATTCAGAGCACCCAGCCCAGGTCCCTACTCTGAACTATATTTTCTTTTTAATTATACAGGAAGAGCAGGGAAACAAGCCAACTTTGTCTAAAGTTAGCTCTTGTGAATACTCCCACATCCCTCTCATCCATAAAACAAACAATAGTATTTGAACCTAGACAGTTTTCAGCACTGGCAACTACATATCTAGGAGCTCAAATCGTTGTGCTAACTTCTTTCATCAGTGTTACTTATCCTTTCAAGCATTACTTACAGATAGTAAAGAAATTGGACTGTGAAGGATCCCTCTGAGACCCCACTGGATACTTTCCAAAAGTAGATCATTTTACTGTATTCTATTTAATCCTTTATACACTTTTCAATCCAGGTGACAAGGCTGAGAGGCATATAAACACAACAGTTTTCCGATAAGACTGCACAGCACAATACAGTATCAATCAGACACAGTACTGCAACATGTTCATTTGGTCAGCAGAAGCATCAAATCGCTTTCCTAGCCTGTTGTGACAGTTATAACATGCAAGCTAAGTCCTTCTTTCACACTGACAGATGTTTACCCCCGGCACCAAGAATGGCGTTCTGTTTAATAGATGGTAATTGCCAATACCGCCTTAAAAAACAGTACTTGGAATACTTGCCCCTCTGCCTTTTGGCAGCCTCCTAATGCATCTTGTGAGTGGCAGGAAACTGACAAAGGTTTAAGTACATGCAGAAGCTTGCTAAAAGATCTGCAGTGTATAGTATCCAGATCTGCTGATGGTTACATCTTAGAACAATTTCATTTAATTTAAAAAAGTAAGAATAATTAGAATTAAACTAACTTGTTAAGAAGCCCAAAAGATGCATTAAGAACTTGAATTTTTTAAGTTGAAAAAATAATTTAAAAAAGCTTGGCACATTCTATGCCTGCACAGAACACATTGTGGTTATCCACTGTAAACATGGGAAATAATCATAAACGGGTCTTAAAAGTGAGTTTACATATGACAGATACAACAATTAACACTCTTTGACAAGGCCAATTATTTCAGAGTAAGTTTATCTTCTACTTTCTAGTTTTCATCAAGATTTACTTCCAGATTATGCCCTCCAGAAACAAAAGCGCATGTTTGTGTGTGGTAAACAGAACACATTCACTCTAAACTGCAGTACCGCTCTGACAAGGACTGTACAGAGGACAGTATGTAGTAGTTCAGCACCTCCAAAAAAAGGGCAGAGCAAGTTAAGCTGAGTTAATTTCAGTGCTGCTGTGGCTGAACAGATTTCACAGCCTGCAGTGAGATTTCCACACTACTGGAAGATAAATCCCAAGTTGCTGCACGTCTATATGCTTGAAGATGAACTTAAAATTAGGAGCCAAAGTAGGAGGTGGCTATATTTATCCCAAATAAACCTGGCAACTATCTACATGAGGTTAAGTTTGACATTGAAAGAAGTAACTGTATTGAAAATCATTACTCTCAACTTACCTGGTGCTAGCCCAGCAGTAGCAGGACTTCCCATGGAGGGGTGAGAGAACAAGGCTTGAGAGAAGGCAGACATACTTGACTGGGATACATTACTCAGCCTGGAGGTTGATCCTACTTTAGGAACAAACTCGCTTGCAGAAGGATTTGGTGTCTGTTTAAAAATAAATGTAAATTAAATGTTTATTAAGAGATGGGCAGTGCCTATTTGGTAGAAAATACTTCCTAGGTAAGCCTACCAAGTGCAGGGGATATTTTTAAGCTACAGACAGAAAGCTGAGAAGAACAGGCAATACTGGAAGTTGGTCAGCACTAACAAATGTAAATGTGTTTTGTCTTACGACTGAAGTAGCATTAGCAAGCTTTCCACATGAACAGCTGATGTTTGAGTTCATACTAATACTTTGCAAAAGGCCTTCCATAAGCATTATGTTACAAAACTGGAGAGCAGACTTGCCAGAGAAAGCCTTACCATTCCTGCACAGGCTTCCTACATGATCTTAGAGATTTCATCTCAACCTAAGAAACAGTTTCAAATTAAGGCAGTAAAAGCTATTTCAACTAAAGACGTTATCCCTGCCTCTATTTCAAATAGTCCTGTATGTTCCTTTTTTTGTGATGTTAACTTTTTTTTTAACTACCTAGTCCCTTTATTAGCACCTTTTAATAATGAGGTTTGATTTCGTAGCATAGAAGCAAATAGCTGGAGAGTGACTGTCAAACATTCATTATTTATTAGTATATGAAATATATCCCACAACCAGCTTTTAACTTCTATTAAAATCTGTGCAAAGTTTTTTAGAGTTTTTGGGTGGTGGTGTTTGTGGTGAGTTTTTTCTTTTGTTACAGAGTAAGGAGTGTCAGGAAAAGAAAATCCTAATCAGAGCTCAGAAGGCAAAAAGCTTATTATTGAATAGCAAATTACAAAAGGCATTAGTGGATGGAGAAAAGAAATTAAGCCAAGAAATAAAGCAAATTATTACATGAACACACTGAAAAGCTTGAAGATTATTAACTCTCAAAGTTAGGTTTACTAATTACTCTTCAGAGTACCTCTCAAAAGTAGTCTAAGCAAGACTTAAAATGAGATGACAGTAACAACTCCCAATAGACAAAGGTACTGCTAAGATAACCCAAAATGTTCTTTTAAAACAAATTATATTGGAGCACTTCGGGTTTAGGCAGTTTTAAAATAACTAACAGATGTTATGTGTGGTCAAGGTACCAACATTGATTTTTACTGATATGAATAAAGTGGCATCAGAGAAGCTAAGTTATTGCCAAATTAGAAAGGAAATGTAATTACAAAACACCAATTTAGACAGCGAAGAAAAGTATTTTATGGGGTTAATCTGATTTTAGTATCTGAAGTATCTGAATACTTCAGCCAAACATCATTGTAATAATTTATTTCAAAGCACTGGAAAAGAAAGAGGATTTTAAAAGCTGTAAAATAAAGAGGATTCTCAGGTTCAAAAGCAAGTACTAAGCATATCCCACCCTTAATCATACAGTATATTTTAACCTCTAGCCACCTTATGATGCTACATATTAGCCATTCTATACAGGCATGTGTCTGAATATTCAAAGAACAGCTTTAACCAAATACGTAGACAAGTGAAATAAACCACTTAAACTTACATGGGTAAAAAGTTCATAAGGCTTTTGAAACTCTTCAATCACATTTTATTAAAGAAAAACTGGAATGATGTTCCTCCAGATAAAATCTGGCATGAAATCATTCAGCCAAACCTACACTGAAACTGGAGAAAATGATAAAGGTGGTAAACGGCCAAGCAGAATTTGTTTAAATAGTGAGAGCGCTGAAAAGTCATCATCAAACAAACAACTGGGACAGCAAGGGACAGAATTCGTAGCATCTTGTCAAAAACACGCAGTTTCAAAGAACTGCAAAAATCCGTATTTTTTCACTGCTAAACCTAGCCATAACACATCCACAACTCTACCATACCTGAACTGCGTCAACCAGGTAACAAGGGCAGGACACGGCAAAAAATCTGAAGAATGCAAGTGGAAGAAAAGATACCTTCTGGAAGATAACCTCAGCTTCTCCTAGAGTAACTGAGAGAGTTTCCAAAATCCCATTCATACCATTCTGACTAAATTCTTACCACTTTAACCAGCTGATTCAATCAATGCCTACAGCAGAGGACTGCTTTTCATGTCTAAATGCATTCTGCAAGTTTTCATGGACCAGTTTTGGTCTCTGAAAGTTACTTGTATATCCACCATCATTTTAAGATGAAGTTTGAAGTTGCCACTTTAACTGGTATGTGTTTCAGTTTATCCAAGAAAAGAGTCAAACCCAGGAACCTGCTAGAGCAGTTTGGGTCTATGCTGTAGCATTACAAACAACAGTGAGTCAAACCTGACGAAAATTCAGTGGTGTCACAGTACAGGATCAGAATCAAAACCTGGTAAGACTGAGTTGTTTCTATGTAACTTTTATGAGAGCATTTTATAGGAGCAAACAGCCTTGACTTGCAGAGCTAGATCCTTTATTGTAATAGCCTGGTTTGCTTCTCTGTGATATTACAAAACATGAAGCTATAATCTAAGAATTTCCTCACTGGTTAAAAATAGCAATTTAACTTTTGGTTCCTATTTCAAAAAGACCCCCACACTCAATCTGTGCTCTAAATACAGGAAAACAAAACAAAACACTTGAGACATCTACAGCCATCAGTCAGAATAAACTAATCACATTAATACCACAAAATTTATTAATCTGTGGTCAAAACTAGTAAATACTTTGTCAGAAAAATTGAAGCTCAAGCCCCAGGCCATGTTTAAGTACATCTATGTGAAGCTGAGGTTCTTCAAATCTTTCCAAAAGCATACAACTTTTTACTGGAAGTAAACCACTAACTTCGCACTGCATACACTTTGCTTCCAGCGAAATAAAAAAACCAAATCCCAAACATTTCCATAGCATGTAGGCTAATGTAAGTGCCTGGATTAGATGAAGTGAATGAATATTTAATCTTTTAATTTTTTCAAGCTTTGTCGATAACCTAATTCTGCAATAATGAGCATATGAATACCCCACTTTCACTTTGGTAACTCATAATACAAAGTGTAAATTCTACTGTTAGTTTTACATTTGCATCAATGGTAAGCTTGAAGGGGACTATACTTCCTAATCCTTTGGGAATTTTTACAGGGCATTTTTATAGATTTTCTCTTAGAATCCTACCAAACATCCAAAAATGAAGTTGAGTACAAAAAAATTAAATTTTGATAAGAATAAAAATAATCTACATCTAATTAGCTCTGTATGTTGTTTAAATTTCCCACAAGCACAGCTTTAAACCAAATTTCACTTAATTACTCATCTCAAAGCACCTTATTCATGCTAGACCTGGCTTAAGAATTTTAAGTCTGAGTCAACTGGGATCAGTAAAAGATGTAGATAAAATAGTTATTGAAGCCTTTAATTAAACCTGGGGAGTAACTAAAAGAACAGAGATGCAAAAAAGTACTTAGAGGACAAGTAATGAATTATTCAATACTGTGATGTTAAAAACAAAAGCTGTGAATGCACTTCCTAAAATCCAAACAAGAAACACAAAGCGCACTAGCACTGTCTGCACTCTGCAACAAACTGAAGACTGCATTTTCAGTTCCAAATGCAACTGTTCTATAGAAAGGCACACAAAATTAATTCAAAACACTAATATGTTTTCAAACAGCATTAAACAGAAACAAGTACAGCCGTGTCAGCTGTGCTCGATTTTTCTAGCAATCTACCTAAAGTAACTTCCAACTCATACATTTGCTAAAATTACTACCATTCCCTTTTTCCTCTCACCCAGGTCAGTTTTAAGCTCCCCCTGCTTCTTCCAGTAAATACACAGCAATACTGTCAGACAATAGCAGGGAAGCAAATTCCCTGTGTATTATCTGAATTAATACCTGCATAATGAATTCTCAGACTGATTCCATGTAGAAATTTCACCAAAACACTCTATTTTCAGATTCTTTGTCTGTGCTCTCTCAAAGAGAGAGAAGCCTTCCAGTGAGCTTTGCAGAGAAACTTCCAAAGAGAGACTACAATTGAGTCCATCCAGCTCCAAATACAAAACCAATTTCTATACTTCTGCATATCAGAGAATCTAAAAAACTATAAAATACAAATACTGTCTAAATGAAGTCTGAATTTAGTCTTGATGACCTTAGTAAGCATGGAACCACAAGAGATTTAAAACATGGGGGAAGGACTATAAACAGCTCATTTGCACTACCATTCAGCACAGTTTGTCTGGTGGCTTTTATTCTTTTAAAGGTATAAAAGGAAATACAGTGTGGAGGGGAAGAAACAAAATATTCTGTGGGTGACACGAAAAACCCAATTCAAGGCTCCCTCAAGGAAGGTGCAGATGAAAGTAAAGAGGAAGCTAAGATCTCATCTGAAAACCATCACTGGAGGACTACACAGCAGGACACAGCATTACTGTATGTTGAGGAGTTGCACATCTCAACAGATTTCTGTAAACCAGAAGTAAAATGAAAATACCTGTTTCATCAACTATAAATTTCAACATGTATGATTGGTCTTCATGCTCCACAGTGATAGAGCTCCTATAGCCACACTGCTGCATTCGTTCATAACTGAAACCTCAAAGTGCCATATATAATGTAACACAGGGATGCACAACTTAGGGAGCCTTTGGAATGTCCCAACAACGTAGGGAGCAGGGATCCAACAAGAGTACTGGAAGACACCTTCTCTCTCATTTCCTATTCAGCATCTCACAACACAGCACAAAGCTGTACAGCAGCAGCAGAGCCACCATCTCTGTTTCAGTGGCTTTAACGCCACTTTATTAGATTGGTTCTGGTCCCACATTCAACCAAAGCCTGCTACCTAAAGCGAAAAGTAGGCCAATTTTATTTTGGAAGATGTGCTAACGCACTTACCATGCTGAAAACTGGATACAAGCCTTTTAGTTCTTCCCTTTTTATGTTCTCCTTCACCTCCAAATTTATGCTGATCTGTTCTGACATCCTGAATTGCATGATCTTGTAATGGTTTCAGAAAAACACGACTAAAGTGCACCCATGCTATAAAGCAGGGTAGTCCTCTGCCAGTCTGGTTGGCATAGGTTTCAGAATACCTCTTCAGAATCCAAAACCATGCAAAAATATTGCTTGGGGTTTTGGGGGTTTCTCTGCTGTTGTTTTAAATATGCGGATATGCCATATGAGGAGCTCAGTTCACCTAGAGAGCATCACTACAATTGTCTGTTTCTAGGATTCCTTGTTTACTATAGTATCAGGGAAAGTCACATTCTGTGATGTCACAGCAGCCCAGCAGAAACCGGAGGTGACCAAGGACTTCAAAACGAGTCTCTTTCCCTTCCACTATTGAATTTGTACAACATGCTACCTTATCACAATTACCATGACAAGTCATTGCATCACCTGTATAATTAGCTCAAACAAATTTCAATTCGCCAACATTATCAGCCATATTGCTTTACTGCTCTTGCAGAAGAGTAAAGACAATTTCATGAAAACTGAAAAACTGAAATTTTAGAGTCCACATTCTTGATGCTAGGTATTTGAAAATTTCATTCCCATAGGGGTTTTTGCATTCAAGAAACAAACATGGTGCTTAAGAACTGATCTGTATTACTAAAAGCTGATCTATACCTACTATTTTAAGGAGAACTAACATTTTTTTTAATGATGTATCATGTAGCGGTGAAGTAGCTCCGGACATTTCCTGATATACAGTAGGCCATCTCACTACAGAATGAACTTCGGGGTTTTTTTGGTTTGGGTTTTTCTTTTTTTACTTTTTGATGCACAATACAGAACACAATGAACTATGGACTTCATTTTTAATCATACAAATCTAACACAGCAGTTAAGAAATACAGATTTGTGTTACAAATTCATAGCCATGCATGAGAAACATTCATATTCTTTTAAAATACATGTTGTAAACTATCCTGCTTTTTTTAAACAGACGCTTTTTGGACAAAGATCTCCAAACATTACACCATGAAATGGTGTATTTCCACATCTTAAACCATACACTTGGAGGAGTGGATATTTAAATAGACACACAAGCTTCAAGACTTCCAGAGCACTGCAAGTTCTCGGCAACTGAGACGCAATTCTGCCTTCTCATCTTCAAACACAAATGAAAAACATGTCCTCAAACAGATGTGCCTCCATTATAATTCGACATTACTTAGCACTCGCCATCAGCCAAAATATAGTTTGTGTAACCTATATTAACACCTGCAAAAATCTCTAAGCAGCCTGCATTTCAAAATACTGAAGAGCAATGCTATCTGTGGATTAACATACATAATGAAGTGGACAAAAAAAGGTCAATCTGAAATCTCAGTATTACACTACCCATTTTTACATGGTTTCAAACTTCTCCAGCCATTTTCTGTGCATTTGTAATTAAAAATTCCCATTTTTAACAGAGAAGTTTTGTTTAAATGGTGATTTGGAAAATGTTCATACTACAATATAAAGATTTACAACAATCACCTCAAAATAAAATTTGGGTTCTCATCTAGGTAGAGCTTTATATTCCCCATAATCTCATCTGCAGCCTGGTTTTATACCTTTCCCCATTCAGACTCCACAGTTTCTTTCCTATTTCTTCTCCAGTTACATTTCCTGTAGCTGGAACATCCTCCAATTGTTATTTCCACCACATAAGCATATCCATGCTTTTCTGAAGTCCCACATCACCATGGGAAGAGATATAATTGCATTACGTAATACAAAGTTTTATGCTGTACATAGTCTAAATCAATTATGCAGCTGAGATCCTGGCACAATAAAGGAACTTGGAATTGCACCTTTCAAAAGCCATATGCTCTCCAGCCAGTACCAGACTACTGTCACTAGTATCAGAAAACTAGGGGACCTTGAGCTTCCTTTTGCCACACTTTCAACAGAGCTTTGGAGGGCATAGGTACTAAGAAGACAATTGCTCCTGGACAGAAGTTCCAGGTCTCATGCTACTGGCTTTTCAGCCTCCACAAACACTTTTTCTGCTCTGTTTTAAGTGAAGTCAACCAAAGACAAACCTTGCTACAACACTGAACAGCTGAGAAAACAACAGAGAACATGAGTATAAATGGAGCTTTTCCTACCCTTTAACATCCACCTGAAATCTGAAAGACCAATTTTCTGATTCTCTCTTCTTCAAGCAACCGTCTGTTAATCACAGCTTATATTTCCATTAGATACACACAATAAATTCAACCTGTCAACCTTCTCTTCCTTGAGAAAAGTAGTGCTTCACAAGCACCAGCCAATCCTCTGCAGTCTTACCTGGTCCTTCTAGCAATGTTTCCTTTATGCTTCCTCTTTGTTCCACATTGGCTGCACTGCTTCCCCAGCAGCAAAAGGGCCAAGAGAGATGTAAGCCCAAATGCCCCCACACAATGTAGCACCAGTCTGCCTGCATCACACTGCCTGTGACTCCCAACTTCAGTAACATCAATGTTCAAACATCAGCAATGAAAAACCAATATTTGTATGAAGGGCTCTCATACAAGCTTCATGTTGGCCCTTACATGGGAAAAATTTAGCAAACTGAAAGAAACCATTAAGATGCCACAAATTTAGTCTGCTGTCATTTCCCCTTTTCACTCACCTAGAAAACATCAAAACTAACATAACCATCATAGACTAAAGTAATGATCTCCAAGGAATCAAAAGCATTATATACGTGAAAAACAGTATTGGAAACAGTGCTGCAGTTTCCACTACTATTACAATTTCCATCTAACCCCCATTTTAAGGGACATGAAGCAGATTCCTCCTAGACTCAGATTATTCTTCATTATCATCCCAAGGATAACCTGCTACTTCTATACAAAGCTGCTCAAACCCAGCTGTACTTCTATCTTCATAAACTGATGAAGAGAATTCAGGAACAAAGTAACAATAAAGTTTAACAAACAAGTTGAGAAATGTAAGCTATCCTAATATCAAAATTAAAATTTGTATTTTCTGATCATGGTGGTTACATCTTTAAATTCTGTACTGAGGGAATTTATTTGCATTAAGTGTCAATCATTTTAACAAAGATCACTGATTTCTCCAATAGAAAACTTTCTCATATGAAAAGTAAAAGGTTACATTTGTTTGGGTTTAGAATGCATTTAATGATTACTTTTGCTTCTCCTCTACAGATTATAACACAATTAAGCAAAGTACATAGCACAGCAATAGATAATAGAAAACATCTGAGTGTCTCTCCTGAAGGGCCACAGTGAAGGAAATATTTGTTCTGATCTCAACCTGCATTTGGAGTAACTGCTTCTTACATTTTCCAAAATTTAAAATAAAGCATCCAAACTACTGAAAAAAGTGACTAGTAAGAAATAATTTTACCTGTAAATTGTTTTCTGTGACTCTGTTCCACCAAACCATATTGATGGGTACTCCTGTTTTACACCTGTCAGCCAGACAGCCGATAGGGTTCTTTGATTTTCTTGCTTTTGATCCCACCGGAACTATCCTCTCATCCAGCATCCCCAGTCGATACTTCCTGGGCTACGAAAAAGAAGGAGAGAAACCAGGCCACTCCTAACAACCCTCATCTAAAGCTACACTAAACCAGGCATTACACTGTGATACAATTTCTGGATTGGTGGAATAGGAAACAATTTGCAAGTAAAATTTATCTGAGGCTGTTTCCTTTCAATCCTGACTATTTGGTTATAATAAACAAAAGTATAAAAAACCCCAAAACTTCAGGGAGTACTGATTATTCATAAGCAAAACTGTCCATCACAAGTCAGCCACTGAAATGAGTATAAATTAGGCAAATCTGTTAAAATTAAGAATTCTTTTTTAAAAAAATCCATGTTTCTCCAACAGATACCTTCAATCACATCATAAAAATGAGCATTTCCCTTGAGATTTTTATCAACAAGATATTGACTTTCGTATGCTTCTTTTCAAATTCAAATTTGTCAAGACTCATCTCCTGAAGACTTCCCTTTTAAAAATTGGGCAGAACCAAGTAGCTGATTGCAGCAGAACTCAATGGAAAAAAAAAAAAAAGGCCCAAACATTTCTGCTCAAGTTAATATTCAAAACACCAACTATAGCCATCAGCTTAAGTGAAAACAGGCAAGAATTACCATGATAAATGCATTGGAAATTGACTTAAAATTGAGAAAATAAAATGTGCTTCAGGAAGTGAACTTGCAGGAGGCACTTGTACCTCAATAGCAGTGACATCCTGTTACATTGGCAGTGATCTCCACAAATGAAACTATTTATAAATTATGAACATTGTAAAACCAAACTGTGGAAAAAAAATAGCTGTTAAGACTTTCAAACAGGTAAAATATGGAAGTTCTCCAGATTTCTCTATGCTTTCAAATATATGTATACCTACCTAGATAGTAAATATCACCAAAAGAAGTATTTCCACATCTACACATATTTAGACCAGGACCTTTTATATCAATTGAAGCAACAACTGGACCAAATTGCAGGAGTTGGTCTGTTTGTCTTTTGCTGTAGTTTTTTTGGGATTTATTAATCTGAAAATGCAACTATCATCATCTGGGTGTAGACTACTTTAAGTAATCAAAGCTTAACTTACCTTTATTCCAACATCTACTCCATTTGGCACCTTAGAAATCTTAGCAACATGTACCTTGACATGCATTTTACAAATTATCTCTCCGGAAGCAAGGTGAGAATATAACTGGGAAATTCCTCACTCACACAAACAGTTTGAAAAACGCAGGACAAAACTACCATAAGATGGTTGCAAAAACAAACCTAAACAGATTCCCTCCTCCACTTCCCTAAAACATCTAGGCTGAAAGCTTTGGAAAGAATTAAAAGTGAGTAGAATCACTAGTACTTTATTCGCCTAAAACCCAACCAAGCAAACAAAAAAGCAAACCCCCAAGGATACCAACGTTAACTATAAACTACAAAGGTAATAAACTCCATGAAGATCAAGTTAACCAACTTTAATTACAATAAGCAAAACAATTTTGCCATACCATTTAGAAATTTGGTGAACTCTGTGATGGGTAGCACAAAGTCCTCCAGTAGCTTGAACGCAAACCTGACCACGGTAAATCTAAGTACTGGTGATTTATTTGGAGAATTACTCAACTACTGGGCAAATGACCATCTTAATCATTCAGAAGGACTACTAATATCATAAACTATAAGGTCTGAGAAGCCAGACAGACAAATATGGACTTTAAGCAGGGTTTGAATGCAGTATGTGTTTTCCTTAGCCGGGCTATTAGGAGTGACAACATGACGAAGAGAAACAGTTTCTCTGGCAGCCTCCTCGCCTCTCGGCATGCTCTCTAAGGGCAGGGACAGAGTCTGCCTCAGACTACCAGACTACAGGCAGTGTCCAAACACATTCCGATTCATAAAGGTTTCTTTTAATCTTCCATAATAAAAAGTGATCTATAAATATTTTGAAAAGGATGACCAAAACAAAAGAGGAACTGAGCCAACATGGAGGGAAGCTATTTTGGTTACAATGGGATTTAGTCCAGGTATCAGAATGAAACTGTATTTTAGGTTTTACAAAGGACCATACCAGGGAGGCTGCGGAGGGCAACCAATGGTCAATTCTCTGCCATAAAGCAACACAGCACCAATTTAAGTTTATGTAGTTCTCGACCTACTGGTATAAAAAAATTAATACATGGGTAAGACTACATTAATATTTTTGTTTCATTATCTATCATAAAACATCACCAGTGCATTACTAGTCCAGGATTTTATTGTTCAAATGGGCATTAGAAGGTGGAATATACAATATTAACATGTGGAAACAAGTTTTAGTCTATTTAAATCAAACTAATTCTAAATAACACTTGTCCTCAATGTCCAATGGCATCTGATTCAGAAATCCAATCAAGTTTACAGGAGACCAGAAAACACAGGAAAGAGTGCCTGCCAAGAGGAGAGATTCAATAGAACGGAAAGATCAAATAGATTGAGCAGTCTGAATAAGCTCATCAACTTTGCTACAGACCTTCCCGCTCAAAAAGCAGCAAACAAAGCAACAGAGATAGAATAGTGCATTCTGAAACAAGGAAAAACTTATCAAACACTGAACATTTCTGAACTAATGCATCTACCTAAAACACAGAGGCATGACAATCTGGACAAATAAACCCAAACTTCTTGGCATGGGGACAATTTCTCTTGGATGACTTCAAAAGCGAGTGCATTTCTCCCGTCCCTGAAGTCTTTCTATGAGGTTAAAAAAAAAAACCCTGTTCAGCCATATAGATGAAGGGATACTCCAATATATTGAACTTTTTTGTTATTATTATTTTTGGGGAGAAAGGGAAAAGGTAGCTAAAGCATTTAAACACTTCATAATCCTTCAGCAGGTATTTCTCAAACTAGGTTTCAAATCCCCATACGGTTACAAGTTCCAAATGAGCTGCGAAAGGTCAAAGACATCACTATTATTTTTAAGTGGAAAAGTAAGATTAAGCTACAATCATTAACATGAAATCTTAGAGAAAGAAATTAAAAACCTACAAACCCAAATTATTACAAAGCATTACTAGAAGAGTTCAGTTCCTCCAGGGCAAAGAAGTATGAAGCAGCAGTAATTACAGGCTGCAAATGCTTATATGAGGCAAGGAACAACTACCTACCTTTAATTGCAAGCAACAGCTTGGCTCCCCAGGGTAAGAAGGGTAAGCATTTTCAACCATAGCTAATAATTATAACCCTTGCCCTGTAGAAACAAGCCTCTGCCAGCAGTTAATGACAACAAGCTATTGGTTGGCACAATTAGAGGGAAGGTGTTATATTAGGAAAGATAAGCCCCCAAAGTCTGAGAAGCATTACACTTGAACAAAAAAAACCCACTCTAAAATCAGAAAGAACCTTCCCAAGTATCATCATCACATCAGAATACTACTACAGATGAGTAACTTAATTTCCCCACGCCAGAAAATATTCCTCAAGTCAGCTTAATTACTTGCTTCCCATTCATTCAAAAAGAAGTTTGGGAACATGTTTAGCAAGTCTATTTTCTCCCTACCATTTGCTGTAACAGCACCTTTGCCCCTAGTTCCTCCTGTTTTGTGGACAGTGGGCAATGTTACCCTTCCTCTTACTAGTTCAGGGTTGCACATACCACTGGTGCTAGATGTTCAAGGCTATTCTACATGAGTAACATGTAAACAACAAAAGGTTTATCTGAGCTATGGTAATGCTGTCTATGTGCATATACTACTGAAGCAAACGGAAGTAATCTTAAGCCTTCCCCATCTAAGGCTAAATTAAGCAGCACTACCTTAAATTACCATAGCCAAAAGGTATCACAGCAGTGATAGCTAGGGTTCATCTGTTGTACAGTGAGTTTACTGTATCGGCATGTACAAACAGATAAAAATAAATATTACATTGCCAGACATAGTTAAAAGAGAACTAAAGACTGATGCAACTTCTACTCTGGTCTTAGCTAAGCATAAGAGATCTCAAAAATAGTGTATTTTCTAGCTGCTTTAGATCTTTGTATAGCATCTTCAAAATTGTTTTCACAAGGTTAAATAAAAACCAGATCTTTCAGTCACTCTAAAAGACTACATATATCTTGGCACAGAAAGAATCAAATAAAGCTTGTAAATATAAGCAAAAAGCATCTTGCACATTAAATTTACATTTGTAGTTAACTGCCCCATCTTTTAAGCTGCACCTGACAACACCTATGAGCCTAACTGAAAAGTTATGCTTTAAAAAGGGGGACTGAGGGCAGCCTTTACAGTTTCAGATTTCTGTAGGTCATAACATACCCTGCTTAGCTACAAAGCCAAAGCAAGCAAAGATCTTTTTAAATACAATCCTAAGGTAAGTGCTGTGCTGTGCTCTGCAGCCATCTTATTCTGCTCTTTTCCCTTCACTTACACAACAGGATTAGGCAACAAAAACATGATGACTCTTCATCAACATTCAAGTGTTACATATTGCTGAAAGGAAGTGCTTTAATAATTTGACTTCTTACGTAACACAATCATCACCATATCCATACACAAAAATAGTTAATATTTTCTCATGTCAAACTTAAAAATGAAAAATATCATACTATGTAGCAATACTAAACCAGCAAGAGCACACAACAAGGGTCAATTCCAACAACCATTCCGAAGAAAAATGTAAAACAGATTAGTTGACATCATACTTAAAACACATTTTAGACCAAGGAAAACAGTATTACCTGCAAACATTTTTTTTCCTCTAGAAGTCTGTCTTCCTATATTCCTGCAACAACCTTTCCTTGCAACACTTTCAAGCTGCAGTGCTTTATTATTGCAGTAGGGGTGTATAACCCCAGAATGAAAATTTCGGGTTTGAAAACTAAATTTAGCCCAGATATATTTTCAAGTCTCTGCAGCCATAATTCTGCAGCTCACAACACAGTGACATGATATGGTGCTGGGTAATGACCTCTCAACTTCTCAGAACATGATTCACACTTCTGAGATGGTATTCAGGAGACTATGAAACATGAAACAACCATATTGACATATTTTCATTAAAGGTAAATACAGAAAGACCAAAGAGGACACACATGGCTTTCCAATGACTACCACTGAACTATATCACGGGTATCAAAGGGTGTCAAGACAGAGCTAGAGACAGTAAGCTGGAAAGAAATATAGCTTCCCAACAGGTAACAAAATTAGATGGAGGACTAGCTATAGTTTAGGTCTCAAGAATTTAGTTTCCACAGGACCTGAAGTTAACTCTATTGTTTTAATATGAGATGGGAAACTGTACTTGTTAAAAGGCTTGAATTTATGCAGACTAGGCTTAAAGGCATTCTTTCTGTTTCAAAATTATTGTCTCTGCACATTTATTACTGCTAATCAAAGTACATGAATTAAAGAAATCTGCTGTCCAATCACACTTACTTTCAATCTCCCTAGCGAACACTAAATCAGCACCTTTTTCTGCATCAACTTCAGTCCAAATAATCTATCCTATACATCCCATTCTAATCTAGAGTCTTTGGGTTCTGGATTTACTCACCTAAAACCAATGGAAGAGATCATGAAGAGGAAAAAACAAAACGAAAAAACCCCACACCAAAACAAAATAAAAACAAACAAACAACAAAAAAGATGGCTTCAGAATACATACAAAAGTGCATTAAGATTTTACTGAAAACTGTTCACTACAGCAGTTGGTTCACTTCTTGCAGCCTATGGACCAACAGCAGTTCTCACCTTAATGGCCTTCCTCTAGGTGTAACTAACAATTAAAAAAAATGAAATGGAAATAAATCAATGTTAGGAACTGCTCAAAAGAGCTCAGTTTTCATGAGGATTGAAGGTATGAGAAAAAAAACAAAGTAAAATGAAGAAGCTTTTCACTATCTTGGAAGGCTGACAAGTGACAAATAGGGAACCCTTTAGCCTGGATAGACGGCAACAGTCTCAGAACAAATTTAAACAAAGATTTCACCATATATTTTCTTTAGAGTGCACTAGGCTCTCATTCCCTTGCAACAGATTCCAATCAGTTATATTGCACCAGTTTTTACAAACTTTTTACCAGAACCACCACAATGAATGCAAGGAGTTTTCCAGCCCAATCATTTCAGGGTTAAGAGAGAAGCATTTTTTGAGATAATGACTAAAGCCAATTCAGGAAAAATACCCACTCTATTGCCACTCTTTTTTTAACAAGCATAACATGTATTTGAAGAAAAAATTAAGTAAGTGTGACATCATTATTCTCAGGAAAGAGGGTTAGTCTATTACTAACTCTAGCTTTTGTTCCATGCTTCACAAATCCTATTTTTGCATTGCAGATTAATACTTACCTGAAAATCTCTTATAGGAAATTCACTTTAAGGTTGCTTGTCTTACTGCATGTGGAGTTACAACAACCGGACAGTAAATCCAGAAGATTTTACAGCTGACAGAACCTCCACCAAGGCTCCATCTACAGAAATACTTAGCTCCTTTGATTTCATTTTAAGTATCCTATTAAAATGTCTTTAAATAGTAATCTTAGCTTTCCTGAAATCTAAAATTGAAATGCAGTTTAATAATTTCTAAACAGAGAACCTCATGAATGTTCATAAAAATTCAAGGACTATGTTTACTTTATAAACAAAAAAAGTAGAATGTCTTTAAATATCAAAATTATCAAAAGCAACTTAACCAGTCACACTGTCCATTTAAAAAGCAAGGATATTCAGAATTACAATCATCAAGTCTTATCTTTAATATCTTATTGATATCAAATGTTTACTTCCATATGGCTTGCCCATTGTTAAAAGGCTGCCAGGATAACATGGTCAGCAATATTCAGAGACAATAAGGAATACTAAACTTAACTCCCTTGCTTACCCCAGCTACATATTACAAGCTCTTATTAAAACTATTCCCAGTTTTATACAAATATGCAGCTTTCACATAGTTGCAAATAACTTAATAGTTCTAAATATTTAAAATATCATAATTCTAATTTGTAAAGGAAAGTGATTACTCTTCACTCACTTACCAGGACTGTATTGTATCTATCCTCCAAGTCAGTGATAAACGAAGGAAATGCTGGTTTTGCCAGCTAGTTCAGAAAAAAACAAAACCTCAGCCTTGGGCTTTTTACAAGAAAATAGAAAGGGTTTTTTTCAAATAGCAGATGTCATAAACACCTACATTTGAGCTCATCACCGAGGCTCCCTTTAGAGTCAACGTACAGAAGCATACACTTCTAGAAGGCTATCTATCTCATGCCACAGCAGGCATCAAGCACTGGCCTGACACATCCCAATACTCAAGCTCCCCAGAAATCCCAGTTACTGGGTTGGGAGGAAATCATACAAGTTTTTAAATACCAGGTACTCAAGCATTCAGTGCTTTTGAGGAAGTCAGCACAACTTGAATACTGTACTCAAAAAATGATAAAAATATTAAAAAACTACACTCACAACTGGTAGCAAAAGTCAGTTACAACAGTGTGATTTCTCATAACTTTGAACACCAATTTTTATCCATTTAAAGGAGCCACATCTGGTCTTTTCCAAACTACTTAATGCAAACCAAACATTCCTTTAAGAGGATCACCTTACTCTGCTGACTATAGAGGGAGCCTGGGTGCCTGGATTTTAGACAGCTCAAGTAAAGTTAGATGAAAACTTCCCCATTACCAGTATTATTTAACAACCTTTTATATAAGCATACATCACAAAACCACAATCCTAATAAACAATAAGTTGTTAATATGCAAAGCAAAACACAAACCTTTTTCAATTAATGCCAGTTATGTTTGAAGTAGTAATTGGAAAAAACCCAAATCAATCTGTTTCACAGATAAATCTTCCTCTTGATATTATGTTAGCAGGAAGTGTCTTAATTTGCTGATTTTTTTTTCTTGAGGAGAAAGGGACCAAGTCCGAGAAGATTCTACATTAGTATTTGAGTTTTGAGTTATTTGAGCTTTACACTAAAACATTAATTGATTTATTTTCATTTTTAACTGTTCAATTAACTTTGAAGTAACTTTTAGAGGCAGGTCACTCTAGTAATACTTCTATATGATAGTTCATTTTCTTCAGTGCACATGATTTATATACCACAGCATACACATACATGCACATACATAAATGTTTGTATATAGACACACATAGTTCTTGCAGATTGTTAAAAAGGAATGTATTCTTATTTTCTTTCTTACTATTCTCAGTAAGTGGATAAACTACACATTTCTTTCTTACATCCAACTCCCAGTGCCACTGTACTGGCCTTAAGGAAAATGGCAATTCAGAGATCCCATGTAGTTTGGCTACATCATAATATTAGGAAATTAACATTCTGCAACAGCATTTCATTTTAAGGAACATTAGTCTGATGGGTCAGCTATGGTAATTATCTTTAAGCTCAACCTTAACCTGCAGGAATGATACAGAACTCCCAATTGCCAACACACAAATGAAGCCCTATGAAAAGTCACAAGCACGCTGATGTAGCTTGCTTTCAAGACAATACATTATCAACTACAGGAAAGCCCAGGATCATGTGCCTAAAAAAGTAGTAAACCATGGAAGTCATCAGTTAAAGTAAAATTTATTAACTGGTTGAGACAAGATAATGTCTTTCTGATAAGCCACAGCTCACAAAAATGACAAAATTCTGGTGTTAACTAAACTTTTGTCTCTTACTCCAGCTACTGTGTTTATAAGTGTATAACTGGAAAACACTACAAGCTGTGTTGGCATAGGACAAAGGTGTTTGAGGATGCTGTTTAGCATGTAGAAAAAGATGCATTACCAGCAGTAAAAGAAGGATTTCTCAGCAGAGATTCATGGGAACAAACAAACTCAAATCCCAGCTTCCCAATAATATTATAGAGTGTCTTTCAAACTAAACACAGGAAGAATTAATTTTACATCATATATAAACAGGGGAATGATTCTTCATGTATTCAGAACTTGTCACCATTAAGGCCTGCAGGTGCTTGTGCGTCAATACAATAAAAACAATTTGTTTTCGAATTCAATGGGCTATGCCCTGATTTTCCTATTCAAAGCGTTCTTACAAGCTTCTGTTTACAAGTGCTTGGAATATTTCATAATAGCAGCAAGTCTGATCTGGTGTGGCAAAAATGAAGCAGTAAGATCTTATTTACACCAGAAGCAATGTATTAAAATATATCTAGTAACATCAGAGAATAGTCCCTATTTCACCTAGCATTTCAAGTTAGTCCAGATCTTCTTCCCTGTCAACTCACATATAAATACACTACTTAAGGAGTTAGTTCCTACCTTCCTCCTTTGAGACACGCTGAGGGCAGCAAAGTCATTAAACAAGGATGAATTTGGTGAAGTTAGTGGATCTGTAAAAAGAATGCAAAAGAACATGTTGGACACCTCTAATATTAAAAAGACATTTACATTTTTAACTTATTTCTGTCCAAAAAAAAACCTTTTGACAAAACTTTAGCAACCACCCTGCTAAAAAAAAACCATGGTATGTATTAGATTCTGTGCAACTGCTCAATAGAAATGGTGCTCATTAGCTGAATTTAGTGTAATTGCTGTTGTCACTAATGTCCATCTAATATTTCACAGCCTTTGTCTCCAGTTACCTAATATCTTCCATGTACTATGTCCTTACAAATCATGTGAATTTTATTTGCTCTGTCACTGTTCTCCACAAATTTAAATCATAATTAAGTGCAGCAGAAGTCAACATTCTGTTGGTAGCTTTTTATTGCTTCTTCTTTGTTGCTACTTATCCCTTCCAGAGTTGAAGCACAAAAAAAGTGAGTAACAATCACAGATGCAAGTTAAAACTCCAAACTGCATGGGTAGAGCTGTCAAATTAGCGGATGACTGCTATCTGAAAGCACTGGTGTTATTCCTTTAAAAGAAATTCTACAAGCGAAGCATAGCCTGGCAGGGCAGGAGGCAGGGGAAAAAAAGGACCCAAGATACAACAGAATTTAAACTGGTTTCCAAAAGTCATTCTGGTTTCTCTCCTTCGCATGCATCACCATTGCTATTTGACCTGTCACAGTCAAACTCTGACTGCATTTAAAACTAGAGACTTCCACTGCCTTGAATAGCTGATTGTTCAGTGAGACAAAGGGAGTAGAATTAATCAAAAAACTTATTGGAAATGGACCAGAAGGAAAAGAAATTTAAAAAAAAAATAAAATAAAATGAAATCAAAAAACCAACTTTCAAGCAAGTTAATTTCATAGTAGTTACTATCATGCTTAAAAAATTATAAGCCTAGAAAGCAGACTAGCCACAGAGACAGACAAGCAAATGCAGCTCTAGAACATCATTTACCCAGCAATTTTCAGAGCAGAAATACATTTTAAATGTATGTCCTTGCCATAATGCAGTAGTACCCTCTTCTTTAAAGAACACAGTTTAACAGCCACAGAAGAAAATCTGCAGGGATTCTGAAAAGTTCCTTACAGAAGTTCAATATACCCTCCACAATAATTTAGTGAGTATGCATGCTTGCATTACTGAGACATTCTGTCTGGTTCAAAACCATGTTCCCTATAGTAGGGAAAAAATTGTAAGAGGTAAAGTACTGCTTAAAGGACAAAACAAAAAGCTATTGAAAATCATCATTCATGTGACACATTTCACAAAAACCATACACCCTAAATTTAAGAATAAAAACCTGTACATTCTTTCCACACACTTACTTGAAAAGCACAACAAAAAGACATACTATTGCAGAGCAATGAAAATGCTTACACTATCAGTGCTTTACAACAGATGTCAGAGCTAGCAATTCACTTGAAGGGACAAGAGCAAAAATGACTTTTTTTCCCCACTGGACCAAAGAGAAGGCTGAAAATTTGAGTTTAGCAGCACTTCACTTTGTATTAAAAGTAATCACACAACACATTATTGTTAAAAAAACAAACAAACAAAAAAATTAAGTTCTTCTGCACCTTGAACCAAATCAGAAGAGAAAGGAAAAAACACCCTTAAGTCTCAGGTTTGCAAAAGTGAGTTTAAATTTCCAAACACAGTTTTATATGTATTACTTCAGAAAGTACTTACCATGGCCTGCATACTGCTTGGCACTGTCATTGAGAAGGCTAGGGGAGCTGCTGCTATTTGTCATCCTCTGCAAAATAGGAGATGAAAGTGTGTACATTTAACGTACAGCTACAAAAGAATAAGTGATGGCATTTGGGATGACATTTAGAAAGCTTTAAGAACAGACTATGAAACCTGTGCTCATTCCCCATTTAGTAAACACTCTAAACAGGCAATTATTTGTAGTTGACAAGAACATTTACTAAAGCATTTTGCATGACAGCAATGTAAACTAAAAATGATTGTATATTAAAACACTATCTTCATGAATTTCTTCTAACTTGGGAAGGTTTACCAAACCTATGGTTCTCTTTGTGTACGCTGTCAAAACATTAGACAAGCCAATTATTTATCTTCTTTAAACATTCTTTCACACTGTACTCCTGAAATAACTCCTCCCTTTATTGCACACTATCATCACAGCACAAAACTTTTCCAACATAAAATACTCAAATTAGTAGAACATTTGATAGGTTCTTCTTAAAAAACAAAAAAACCCAACAAACCAACTTTTGAGACCTTTCAGCAAAACCACATGATTTTTGCAATCCAGCAGGGCACCTGAAACCCTCTCAACATTCCTCCTAGACTCCATCTGCTTCTCCTGCCTTCCCCTAGAGCTACAGGCTAGCAATAAACTGGACTAAGTGTGGCAGTGCTGCCCTAAACTACTGCTTTGATAGAGAAATTTAAGAAGGTCCTCTTCTTACTTCTGCTTTTTATTATCTTTATCCAGTCTCCCACAGGAAGAAAAAGTGTGAGAAGAGAAGCAAGGCAAGGTCAGGAAATGCTCTCCATCACTGAGAGAGACAATCAGTAATTTGTTAAAATATTCCTCAGCATGCTTTTGGCCCACATCAACCAGGACTCTCCCAGCCAATTTCCAGGCACTATTCAGCAGTGAAAAGGTTTGAGATCCCTTCAAATAGACAGTTTGCATGCAGCCTCTGCTTTATCGGGTGAGCATACACCAGGACAAACAGGCCATTTTATGCCAGCTGGCCCTAAACACCAAGGAAAGTTTCCAGGCATGCTTAATTTAGTAGTCTAGACACAGACTAAGACTCAAAATTTGTCACTGGAGTTGCTCTTCACACTGACACTTCTCCATGACCAATCTCAACATTGGTGGCGGAGGGCAAGAACCTTGTTACTTTATACTTCAATGCCATTCATCTAATTCTTGATAAAAATATCAGTATCTTGAAGCAAATCTGGTTAAGAACAGAGGAGAACCAACAGAAGCTAGAGTGTTATCCAGTATGGTAGAACTATAAACTTACTGCAATTCAAATTTCTCAACATTTGCAGTTTTCATGCTACTACTAACTTCACCAGAAGTTGCAGCTTCCAATATTTGTATAGAAAAGAGCAAACAGATTGTATAAAGCAGTTCTTATACGGAAAGTTTTATGTTGCCTTCTCAACAGGCTCAATCCCTCAATGCTTTATTTACCCAGTTATTACTTCCATTACCTGTGCTTCATTCATACAGCAAGCTTTCTGCAACCATTCAGACTTCTCTGATATAAATCGTCGTTCAGTACTATTATGTAGTACTATAGGAAACAGAACTGTAGCACATGCAGATGTCCTAGGACAATATGTATGCTACGTATACACATGTAAATACTATGTAAACCTTAGCTTTTTTCAAGACTTATATGAAGAAAGTTGTTTGCTACATGCTCCTCTTATTTTGCCTGCAGTGTGCTCTTGCAGCCCAGAAAGCCAACTGTATCCTGGGCTGCATCAAAAGGAGTGTGACCAGCAGGTCG
>JAOEHY010020108.1:0-67164 GCA_025447955.1 Psilopsiagon aurifrons
CCCCCCCAGTATTTATACTATTTATGCTCTTACTTGGCTTTGACAGTGCATGACCATTAGTATGACATTATTCTAATGAGATCTTGGTTTTCATCCCTTCCACTTCCTCATTATAATACACTAAAATGAGTGCTTGTATTCCTATCATTACAAAGAAATACTGAAACAAGTGTGGAATAATTTATACTTTTTGTTCTCTCACACCCTGAAAAAATTGTGCCTTCCTGTCTAAAAAGCTATGGAACAGATAAAATTGTCCCTTTTTTTGTATAGTAAGCAAGAAAGCAATGTCACTGCAGGACAGAATTCCATACGTGAAAACTCATAAAGGGAAAGAACTGAAATTACAGGTGTGCTGTTGTTATTGCTGTTTAAGTCAAGCCATATGCTAGCTGGAAAAATGCTTCTAATCAGAACTAAGCCTTAGTTTGAAAACAGAAGAATGAAATGGTGACCTTTCAAAATCCCTGGTTCCTTGCATAAGAAAACCAGGAACCGAATACACTCTACCGCTACCTGTTAAACCACAGAAGGCTGCTCACCATTCCAATTTTGTTTTCAAGATAAAAAGTAACAGATAATACTTCTCAGAAGCAACAACACTAAAGAAACAATACTTGACATAAATCCTGTAAAGCACAGTGTCACTTTTGTGAATACAGTCCACTCCATCCATATTTGCACAGGGCTAATTTGTGTGCTAATAAAACAAAGATTTCTTCCTTTTGATAGAATTAAGGTTTTTTTCTGTGGAAGCAAGCCCTTTTCAGCGAACATGAACTCAAAGGTTCTGTTCTAGATAATTTATTTTTATTATAGATTCTCTGGGCTCAGAATTTGCTAAAGCCAAAGCTCATGCAATAACCTGTACAAGTGATTACTGGCACAATTGCTTTGTTTTGCTTGGTGCACAGAAGAGAAAGATATAGATTTATCTTAGGAAGCTACTGGTATGTCATCATATAGCATGCAGAAAGGCTTACCTATATGTGAGTATATTTAATGACACACATCCATCTATTCTTACCACATGGAAAAAAAAAAAAAGAAAAAAAAAAGAAAACAAACAAAAAGGCTCTCTAAGAGATACCAGGACTGCAGAAAGGCTGGGAAGACGTTTGTCCCTCCTTTTCAGTATGTACCTAAATCTAATTCTCATTTATTTCCCAGGGGTAAAGCTTTGAGGCTGCTGAAAGGTAGCCATTAGCACTTTATTACAGAGCCACCCTCTTGAGCAAAAATAGGCAGCTGCTTGGGACAACAGAGCACAAGGAGTGACAATCATGGCCTGTAACCTGCTACGCTTGCTGCCCCTTTGGCCTGCAGATTCCATCCTCTACTGCTCCTGTGTGTGCTTTATTTGGTAACACCTGCTCTGGCCTCCAGAGTAATACAGGAATTCAACTTTCAGGACATTCGAAGCAGTGGCTACCAATGAACCAGGTAACTAAATACAGCTTTCTCAAATGTTATTCTTGAAACAAATGGGGAGATCTTTTTTTCCCAGCTGTCTGCAGTCACTAACCAATAAAATAACTACTGTCCAACTTAAACTTTACATTAAAAATTGTTATAAGATGAGTATGTTATAAGGTTTAATTTAAGAAGAATTAAACAATTATAAGAGTAGGAGTAATTTTATGTTAATTTCAAAGATATTTCTCTTCACTCATACAATTTACTTTTACTCTCTCTTTATTCTGTGCATATCTGAGTTTTATCAAATAGAAATTAAATATGAAAAGACAATCTATCAAATATGGTGTGTGCTGTGCCCTTCTCGCTGCTTACTTCATGTGCTAAGAAAGGATTTTGTTCCAGAAACTTTACTTGCAAATACTTAGATTTTAAAGTCATTATATTAAAAACCCTACACCTCTTCAGTTTCCTTTAGTTATTTCACATTTGATTAAAACAATTCTTTAGGCAAAATTCTGTTCTCAGTTACACATATGCAGCCCCGTTGAAGTCACTAATTACTGTTTAATCAGATAAACTTATTTGTAGGGAACTAAGATAAGAATGAGAACAAGGGCAGGAAAAGAAAGGACTCAGAGCACAAAATAATAGGCAGACTGGCAGAGATAATTTAATAATATAGACAGAACTGAGGCTGAATATTAATATTCTGCTCTTCTTTCTCTGATTTTTCGAGTTAACATTCATTTAAGATCAGTGACATGTACATGTTTTGTCAGTTTCATTTAAAAGACAAAGGGAAAATTTTTTTCAGCTATCATTTAATTTATAAAGACCATGCTAGCTTTCAAGTTTTAAGTATTGTTGTTTGAGGAAGGTACTAAATACTCTCAGAAAAGAGGAATGGAAGGTTAGTTAAAACACTAAAGAGGCCAAAATCCTAAATCCGTGAAATAAGCTATCAAAAATTGCCTAGTTGAGTCTACACAGCTTAATGCCTACTATGTTGAGATGAATGAGAGCTTGGTTAGGTTGCAAAAGCAAAAAAGCCACATCACCAACATAAACTACCCCAGGCAGAGAGCACACTGGTTTGATTAAATTACTTTTATTGTCCAAACTAGTTTCTTAATGTTGTCTTATACCACAGACAAACAATCACTGCATCACCCTGCTGCCATCTGCTAGTAGGGTTAACAACACATACAATGCAAACAGTGCATCTTGCACAGCTGCATTTCTGCTGTGGCACCCTGTAATCAGGAGACGTAGTGCCTTTGGCTGCTCCCCCTCAGGTACTTCCAAACCCGCATTTATCACTTCCTCTAGGTCAGACCTTGTGCAGCCAAGTTGCCAGAACATTGGCTGTGAGTTCCCTGCACCTGATCCCGGTGCAATGTTCCCTGGCCAAGCTTCAGCAACCTTCAGTAGCTACTTAAGCCAAGACAGATTAATTTGCCCCTAAAACAGATGAGGGATGTTCATGTCACCCTTTCTGCTAGGTCAGACTTGGGGATGGTACTTCTGAGGTACAGACACATTTTAAATTGCCACAATTATTTCTGAAGCAATTGCCTGATTATGGCCTTTAAAAAAAAATTTAAAAAATGCTACCAGAAGCACAACTGCATTGTTTGTCCAGTGCATATTAAAACAATGCCAATTTACATAAAGTTTACTAAACTGGATTTCCAGTGGTTAGCCTCACATCCCTGGCTTCACTAAATACCAAGGTACAAAACTTTAAAAAGCTTTTTACTATACACACTGTAGCTGTGTATAACAAATTTTCACTAGTCACAGGTGAATTTCAAGAATTTCAGAGTTCTGATTTCAATTAGATAAAGACTTGGGAGCCTGAAAGTTAAACCAATCTTTTTTCTAAATCTATTGAGTCTGTAAAATCAAATTTAAAAGCCCATGAGAGAAGACTCTAATATTCTGCATGCAATCAGCCAGAAAAAACTACAAAACACTCTTGCTTATGATTTCCCTGTATTTTTTATTCCACTCTCCATTAGAAAATGAGGTGAAGATACATATGAAAATGATCACATAATGGAAAATGATTCCTGATCATCTTGAAGATTTTCATGAAGATTTTCTAGAAGATTGATTCTAGAAATGTTCTAGACGAATGCATTTTCTTCACTGAGTAGGCTTGTCTTTACTTTTTAAATATTTATACACTATCTATATGCTGTTTAAAATATTTTTTTTATATTTTAAAACATATCTAAATACAATACTAACTAGTGAAACTGCTTTTAAAGTGGCTGCATGTATCTTGTCAGATAGTCACTCCAACTGTATTCTAGTCATATAAGGAAAAAGTGGAAACAGTTCTCATTTAACTTATAAAATCTAATATGTGCAAATGATTTTCTGGTGGGTTTTGTTTGTTTGGGTTTTGGTTGGTTGGTTGGCTGGTTTTGGTTTGGTTGGCTGGTTTGGGTTTTGGTTTTGTTTGAAAGCTAAAAATGCAATTTCCCTGCCATAGATCTCTTCTAGTTCCTTGGTTTTCAGTTGGCTTCAGCATGGTGAAGCAGAAGCTTAGTGGACATCCTGCATATTCACCAGTTAACCATCAGTGTAATTCTCTCTCATACAAGATATTTATAGATAACATAGCCTATAAACTTTCTTCCAAGGACTGCCAAAACAGAGAGCAGGGTACAAGAAGAAACAGCAAGCCTCACATAGATTGTGAAAATCCATTATTATTCAAGCATCACACACATAATGACAGAATCACATTTTACTTATGTTTCTTGACAGCAAGGTTGTAAAGATGTGTTGAAAACCTCCTCAAGAAAAGCATTCTTGTCCACAAAGGCTGCCTTCAAAGTTTCAAATTTATTTTCAGGTCCCAAGTTACATATTTACATATGCAACTTTTAAACATTTACAAATGTTTACATCACTCACTACTAAGTCCGCTGCATAGCCATTTTGCGAACACTGCTTTTAATTAAATAAAATCATTGTATTCAAAAAATGACAATGCAGTAGAAAGATGATACCGGACAACTGATTTTGTTTAAACATCAGCGATTACAGAATGCTGTACTGTAAATCCAAGAGGTTTAACATGAGCTTTTGAGATTTTTAATTCTGTGGGAGATCAGGCTTAGAAAGGTGGAGGAATATGATACAGGAACTTTTTAATCAAAACTGTCATTGTCTTGAATGCTGGGAAAAATACATCAACATTCATGGCAAATGAAGCATGGAGCACAGTAGTGTGAACACAAAGGTCAAATTGCTGGGTAAGTAGGTGTTCTGCCCCAAATTGCTGGGTAAGTAAGTATTCTGCATCAATATCTTTTCAGTGTCACACGTGGCTAAACATTTAAAGTATGGCTCTACTGTGAAAAGCATCTGTCAGAAAATAAGTTTTTCTCACTCTAGAGATCTTTCTTTCTGTGTTTACTCATGTGACTGAAAACATCAGAATCTATTCCAGCTAGCTGCATTCATTTGATCTGCTGGCTGGCTACACAGACATGACTTAGTGTGCTTACTTACGCCTCTGGCAGCATGAAAATAACTGTTAATTCTTTTCCAAGAACAAAATCTTAATTGCTGATAAAGATTCTGTATCAAAGCACATGCAATCAGTTCTGTTCATGACAGCATTTGGGTAACATGAGTTGGATATGTCTAGGCTTCAGATTACACCAAGCTCTGTGAACTTTTAGTACCGTAGATTAGAGCTGCAATAAAAATTAGAGTGCTTGAGTTTGCTTCATATTTTAGAAATTCTTAAACAAACATTTCAAATACTCACTGTGAAGTAAAGCAGAGGAAAAACCATTAGAAAGACAAACTATGGGGAGTCAAAAGAAAACTTTATTCCATACTCACCCCAAGCTGGCAGGACATCTGCTCAGTGCCCACCATCTGGGTGTGTCTAATTACAGAGTACCTGAAACAGCCTCTCAGAGAGCTATTACAGGAACAGCTCCACAGCAGATGCAGCTTCAATCCCTAAAGGCTGAAAGTTAAGGCCGAAAGAACAAGGGGACTACTGAGCAACGGGAATATCCTGTTGCCTCATGTGGTAGTTCTGTACAGCAAAATGCTTCCAGAAGAGCTAAGTATTGCTTGCACTTGGAATTTACATGAAATCCAACAGGGAGTGATGATTACACAGATGACAAGTACAAAGCCAGTGAAACAACACACTGAGATGCAATAAATGCACGCAGTCCCATACTGATACTTCTGATGCATTAGAGTTTAGATTGATGTATAATGGAATACTTTTTTTTTTTTTTTTTTTTTCTGGGAGGGGATTTTTATTAGTTTTAATTTTTAAACTATTTTTTTCATGTTTTAGTATCATCACCATTTCAAATCATATTCAGCTGAAATGTAACACAGAACTTATCTGTGCTCCAACACTGGCCAAAAAAGTCCTTTTGGCAGGAAGTTATTTTTCTCTTTTTCTAGCTTTTCTTTCCTTCAAAAGTATGATGCTCATCTAGCATAGCACTTAGTGCTTTCCATATACTGAAACACAACTCTCAGCATCTTTAGGTAACTCATACTGTTGAAAAACAGAAGCAACTTCAGTTCTACTGGAGATGCAGTCATGTAAAACTGCTGTATGACAGAAAGCTCAATTCCTTTTTCACCTTTTGATATTGATGCTGATCCTTGACCTCTTCCACTTTATAATACTTGCAAGAGGGAAGAAAGAGTTGGCATCTGGAGGAGCCACATTTGGGCTGGCCACATACATGGCATGGATGGGCTCATGCCTTATGGCACAGTCACAGCCACAGAGCTGCGTGCTTCACTGCTGTCCTCAGAAGAGCCACTATCAGCCCTGACCTCTTGTTAAAGTATGGCCACAATTTTAAAAACACAAACCATAACTGGTATAACATGTCACAAAGTTTACACCTGCCTTCCAAGCTATTCCACTTATGTTTTGCTTACAAAATACCTGCCATTGCCTGGGTCTATCAGGCTGTGTTGCATGTCTCAGGTTCCTCACTCTGGCTTGCCTCCACTGTGCACAGTGGAGGGAACAACACCCACAAGGAGCTGACTGCGGAGTCCTTCGCAGCCTCATTCCTAAACACATCTGCTTTTTGGCCCCCACAACAGCCTATCTAGTGCCCTGAGCTGCCTGTGAACAGATGCTTCATGTACTCACCGTTTAGGCTGACACCAGATATGGACAGCTGAATAAAGTCCTCTGTAAGCATCTGGAAGAGTTGTGGCCAGCTGGGCAGATCCCTTGGCCAGAGAATTGCTCACTTTGTTTTACCTGAATCTTCTGCATTTGAGCATTATAATTTTCCTGTATAAAAGTGATCTGAATACACCTTAATATAATCCACTGTGGAACTGTAAATATTAGTGATTAGTTTTTATCTAAGGCAGTGGCAATGTTAACTATATTCTTAGGAACAAATAAATTTTTCTCCTTCAGATTAGGCTAATTTCAATTAGAATTCAATGCAGATTCTCAGTATTATCACCTGACTTTTACAGGCTCAGTGGTCTTTTCGAGAATAGAAAGGTGTTTTGTCAGGTTCTCACTGGTAGCTTAATAAAACTGTGAATTAGTGAAAGACACTGTAGTGAGTAAATTTGAAGATGGTTGTGATCAGTAGCCTCAGCTTTGACCCTACAGTGTTATCCCAGTGATCAGACCTCGGCAGTCTAATTACAAGCACAGGAACATATTATGAGTCAGTTGGGACCAGAGGCATTCAGATGAAATAGCGTGTGGCTTGCAAACCACTTTGTTATGCTGTACTTTCAAAATACACAAGGCATGTGGAAAGAAGCATGTAATTCTAAGACTATTCAGGAGGAAAAGAAACCCTACTTTCTTCACTCCTATTTGTCATATGAAAGATTCTAAAAGTACTATGGGATGCCTGTGCAACTTCACTGCCGCCTTCCTCAATCCTACAGTATTTAATATTCATAAACATTTTAACTACATTTACAGACATGCAGTTACACACCTTTTGCACATGGACATCTGCAATAAAAGGCTGTTTACACTTCTTCTGGGAACTCTACTGTTAAAAACATCTTGATATTCACAACAGAAACCATACAGCCTCCAAGCTGATGTCAGATCTTGGTCTTAGTACACAACTGAGTCTACAAAGAAGTTTGCAATAGCCATGTTGCAAAAAAAGAATCCATGTTCAGCTAAGATACACATTCCAAATGTTAAAACCACTTTGCAATGCTTTTCAATGGTTTTTGATCTTGGGAACATAATCCTAAACACTATTTAAATTTTGGAGAGAACAAAAATCACTGAAGAACAAGTTCAACTTAGTCAAAGGTATTTCCAATTTTCTGGTAAACAGCCTCAACAAAAACTTCTCAGGAGTACTACTTGGAAAGGTGAAAGCATTTGGTTTTGCAATTTTCACACTTTGAATCCAAAACAAGTAATTTTTCTATGTGACCCTAATCTTCTGGTCAGTGACCTGAAAAAAAATTACTTGTACAGAGCAACTTGTATGTCATAACTCTTTGTAACTCTATGTCACAAAATAAATATTAAAAGAAAGGTAAATAGTTTTTATATACATCTCAAACTTCCCAATAAGATTAGGTCCTGATGACTCTCCAGGGCGACAGCATACATATTTCAAAATATAAGCACAGATTTGTGAAATAAGAAAGTACAATGGCAGAGTGTGGTCCCCAAATGAAAAATGGACAAGAAGGAAAATGAGATTTCTACTCATAATTTGAAGATCTACTTTAGGAAAGGGTCCAGTGGCAAAAGTGAACATATTGTACGTTACCAAGGTGTGACATGCTATTTCTTACTGTACAAAATGTAAAATAAAGGCACAGTCAGCATCTTAAAAAACCAAATGTATGCAAAAGTTGTCTTTAAAGGTCATCAGCCTTTTATGTGGCCGATGGCCAAAAAACCTGAACAATGCTGAATGTTGTATGTCAACATAATGTGCAATTTTATATTGCATTGTACTAAAATACAGGTGAGAAAAATATCCTTTAGGACAAAGAGCTCTGACAGCAAGCACCCAACAAGCTTGTTTTATTTCCCTTTGAAATACTATTAGCAGATTTCCCTCTGCATTCTTAGTTTAATAAGCATTTAATCAGCGTGGGTCATCTGCTATTCTACATACAGTACGGATATTTTAGAAAAGTAGCAGTTTAAAATTAAAAGCTGCATGCTTTATATCTATTTTAAAGAAGTATTTCAACACTCTTAAAATTAATACAAAGATAAAACAATACACTGCTTTGCAGAATTGGGGCATAAGATCTGTGGGAATACTTGGGAATTTGCTGAAATGTGGAACTCATTTACAAAGAGAGTGGAAAATTGTTCAGAACTGATGTGGACATCTTTAAAAATAAAGATCATGGGAATTCTTCAGCCTAGTCGAACATAAGCTCTTGGTAACTTTTCTTGTGTATTTTCAGAACTTATTGCTACCTGCAATACTCCTCTTGGTTTTACAACAGCTAGCCTCACGAAACTCTCTGGACTGAGAGAATCATACTCCTTCTAAAACTAAGATAAGCTTTTTCAGAGCACAGGATAAATAAATAAAAATATATATTTACTAATGGACATAGATAAGATCATATGTCTCATGTAGATTTGAAGAAATACAATTGCAATTGCAAACAAAATAAATAAAATGAATATGGGCCTGGGATTTCTGGCTAGACTCAATTTCTCACAGTACTATTTCACTGCCAGAAGTGAATCCCTAAATGTGGATGGGAGATTAGGGGAGAAACAGCTAATGAGTAAAACGAGGATCTGAATTGCTTAGATTCATAAATCTAATCAAGAGCTTGAGTTTATCTATTTCTGCATGTGGGAATTCAGTTGCAGTTCTATAACTCTGACACTGTTTTATCTTAAAACTGAAATACTGTCAGATTCTGTTTTGACTGAAAAATTTGCAAATTGTCATTGAAAATGCTAGTTCATCACAATAAATTTTCAATAGATAACATTTGGTGTTCTGCAAACTGGAATAGTGTCAGACTGTAGATAGCTCAGGTACATATCAAAGACAAAAAAAAAAGAAAGAAAATCAAACAACTGGGAGCCTCTTTTTTCTTTTTCCCCAAGTTTTAGAAAGCAAACACACATCCAGGTATCAAAAAGCTAAGATTAAATATCAGTAAGAAGAGAAATATTTCATTATGGCATTTTATTTGTCTAGTTTGGATGAAACAGAGAACAAAATAGATGAGCATATAGCACAGATAGGATTTTAAAGGCATGACTATGTTCCTATCTTCCTGCTGATAAAAATGAAAAGTATTTCTTACTGCGAAACCAGTATTTGCTATTCTCTAACATATAAACTTTATGACAGGGTCAAGTATTTCCTAGCACAATGTGGGAAAAGAAAAGGCTAGCGTGCATGACTTGTGGAACTTCTGCTGGTCAGCAAGGAGGGCTGCCACGCTCCTGTACAAACATCTGCCTGTTAGCACTTGAGAAAGCTGAAATTTGATGAGACAGGTGTGTGCACAAAATTGGATACATAGGAGCGTGTTAGCTCTAGCTTATGCCGAAGAAACACCCAGATTTGTGAATGTATCCCTTTTTATCTGAGCATTTAAAAGTTAATGTTGAAAAACACCTCTCAAAGCCTACGTGAATTTCTTACTTCACATCTACATGGTACTCACAAAGGCAGTATCCCCTCCATTCCAGTACAAAAATGGTATACATCCAAAACATCTCACTTTCCCAGATGTTTTATCAGAAGGCTTCTGAGGAGTTTCAGTTAGAGCTCTGCAGCGAAATGAACCTGCAAGAGGGCTTTGGGGTGTCTTTTCCTGGGACTTCCTTCAGCTTTTTTGCTCCCTGTCCTGAGTTTCTCCTGCCACCCTGGGTGCTTCTCCCTCCTCCCTTCCCTGCTGCTCGAGTGTTGTCATAAGATTACACTGCTTTAGCTGTGGCATTAGAAGTTATTCCCTCTTCATAGAAAATTATATCTGGGTAAAAGCCTGAATAATAGAACAGATCAGAATTTCCACTCCTGAATCCTATTAAATTGCTCCACAGCCCAATTTTCTGGGATAAGCACGCCCTTGGATCCATTTAAAATGTGAATGAAAGATGGGCTTCAAGAAAAATGTTTAAGAACATAACCACTCAGCAAATCACTTAGGCATATGATTACTTTAAAGAACCCTTTTAAAAGTACTAAAGCAAATGAAACCAAATAATTGCAATAAAAGAAGGAAATTGGGATTTATTATTGGAGTGAATGAAGGATATATGGTAATATAGCAGATATACTTTCATTTCCTTTACTCATGGCCATTCCTTCACTGTGTTCTTATGCTCCTTATCCATAATCAAAAAATAGGGGCATAACTGGTAGCAAGAAAGCTCTGAGGAAAATCTAAGCTGTTAGACATTAACTTTCCTTGCCTCCTCATTTCCCCAGCTGTAATGTAAGCAGAAAATATCTATTTGCCTTCCCCTGCTGTCACTGCACTTGGTCAGACAAATCTTTATCACAACATTTAAAACATTCCTTTCTTGCGAAGAATTTCTCTTAATTGAGAATTCTGCGGCATCAACCCACTTAGTTAACATGAGTGACTACAAGACAGCCTTCTCCTGATGTCAGTCGAGGTGTACAGGGCTATAGATACACACTTCCCAAATATTTCATTCGCAATCTGTTTTTTAAAAAGAAACACACTGAAAAATTATTATTGCCTTAATTACAATACCTGAACTTGGAAAAAAAACCAACAAAATGAGACACTGATGTGAAATTCTCTTTCTACCAAGGGTGCAATAGCATTCCTTTTTAATTTTAAGCTCATATAACTTATTTAAAGGCTTCTTTAGTACCCCAATTTCATTGCCATGCATTATATTCTTTAAACAAGACAGAAGACAAAAAAAGACCAGTACAACATGCAAATGAATTGGAAGCATAAATACAATTATTTCAATATTTGTATGGAACAGCTATGATGTAGGAAATTCTAACTAAGGATTATACAAAATGCCTAACTCTGTACTTCATGCTGTTGAAATTATCAAAGTAGAAACCTTAAATTCTTATCAGATAGGAGTTTGAATAATTTACTTGCTAGAGTTATTCTAAGCCTGATCTGGGATTTTTTTCCCGATTTTCATTTTTCTCTAAATGTTGATGGTCAAAGTCACTTGACTTTGGGGACAAAATAGAAAGCAATGCTTTGTTTGGCACTACTGGACAAAATACCATCAACAAAACCAAACCCAACCAACCAAAGAGAACAAATAACAAGACTAAAGAAAGATAAAATTAGTAAAAACAGACCATATTTGACTGTTGTCCAGGCTGAAGCGCAGTTTCACCCTTCTTCAACTGTATTTAGGATTCTGTCCTAGAAATTTGCCTTTCTATGCCAGCCCCCACAACTTCTTTATGTTTATTCATAAATTCTAAAATCTGTGAGATAAGCAAGCCTTGACACAGATAAAATTCTGAACTTGTGAAATACTGAACCTAAAATTAAATGCATGTAAGTATAGCCTACACATCTGGCCACTTACTGCTTAGCTCATACAAAAAAAAAAAAAAAAGAGTTTTGCATTTCTTAGGAAAGTATTTGCTTAATATTAGTTGTGTTATTGTTTTACAGATGAATCTATATCTGTTAAAATCCAAACCCATACCTACATATCAACCATCTAAATTGTAAGTGAATCCAGGATTTCTTGTCTTCCCCCTGTAATTTCTAAATAATCTACAATTCAAGGTATTGATTCTGCACGGAGATCAAGAGTGGTAAGATCTGCAAGACAAAATTCTATCCTAATTCCAAATAAAATAAATTAAAAGGAAAACAAATAAAAAAGAAAAATGAAGGCTATAAATTCACTCTCAGACAGCTGGTCCTTCATTTTAATCACTGAAATTAACTCAACTCTTTGTACAACTGGAAGTTGGATCACTTCACTAAAATTCTACCTAGAATTGCTCAGGCTTTTACGCCTTTAACGTTATCTCAGAATCAAGATCAGAAAAAATACTGGAACATGTTATGTTGCTGACTTGCTGACTTTCTATATCTTGATTATTTCCTGACTGATTTCTCAGGACAAAGCTACAGGAAACAAGTATGTCATTCTTCCTGCAAGATGTCAATAACAACAATACAATAATAAACCACCAGGCCCTAAATGCCACTGCTTTGGACACACATACAAATAATTTACAGTTAAAGGAGATTTTCCAACTATCACAGCCTATCAGCCTTCCAGGCTTTTATCATTTGGAGGCTGCATACAGACCAGTATTTACTGAATAACAATGTGGCAATCTTCAGCCATTGTAATTTAGGTCTGGCAGTCAAATAGTGAAGAACCACACAAGGAGGGAGGTTTGTTAAAAAACTATCAAGTGGATTTTAATAATCCATACACAGTCCTTCCCACATACATAAAGACAGACAATATGGTTAACATCGCAACTCACCAAACTACCCATGCTCAGATTTTTTAGTGAACATTAAACTCTTGCTCTGGTATTCACCAATGAGCTGCTTCCTAGCTTTTTATTCTGTATTTCTTTTATTCCTCAACTTATTCTTTTTCCTGACACCTTCAAAAACATTGTAAAATAATATTATTTTTTTTAAGGTGAATTTCCCCCAGTCCCCTTGCACATGCACTCTCATTTGTTGTTTGTCAGTTCTGGTAACATATGCCCATTAAGAAAGAAGCTCTGCAATGAATACGCCTTCTCAGTTTTCACCATCTTCAAGACTACTGCTATAAACCAGAGAAATAACATTACATGGTGCCTTTATGCACAACAACTACAGTGCAGAGATACTGAGGGCATGAATCATAAAAAGAGCCACTGCAAATGCAATAAGCCCAGATTCATTTTTTTTTTTTTTTTCTTTTCCTGGTGTTTTAGATACCTCTAACAATAAATTCCATACAACTGAGCTCATTAGTGAAAAGGTGCTGTAGCCTGTAAGAGACACCAGTGATAAAAGTTGCTTCCTAGATGCCTTCTTTCTCAGAAATTATTTAGTGGGGAAAAACAATTTAAAACCTTTTCTGTGTTAACAGCTTAAACCAACCTTATTCCGACAAAATGTAGAAGCAGATGATGTTCCCTCATGAGTGCCCAGTGGATGCATGAGACAGAAATTACTTTAAGTCACTCTTCCATTATATGGTGGTTGAACCCTTATTTCCTACCTCTTAAGTGAATGCTCAATCACACTCCTGAAAAAGGAGGAAGCTGATTTGTTTTATATAGGATCATTAAATATTCATCAGGCCAAAAAAAGGAAGAAGGAAGAAAGACTAAGAAAGGCAGTGGTGGTTAAAACATGAGGAAGTTGTATTCAGAAAAAGTAAGGATTAAAGCTGTATCTGCAGCATCTTGTGTGAGTTTTCTAGCTACCTCACTGCAAAATGAAAACATGAAACCTCTCCTCCAGTCACATTCTCCACGGGATGTAACTCTGAACTCTGAAAATATCACTGACAGGCTTCCAGCAAAGAATTAAGTATATCTGCTTTATGATTTCTAACAGTGCTTAGGCATTAATTGGCATCTAGCTGCTTGGCAGTGTAAGGCTCAGATATTTCTCTGCACAAGCAGACTTGGGAACAGGTAGGTGACGTTTTAGGAACCCATGGAACAATTTTATAGAAATTCACTTCTTTCCCAAATTCAGCCAGGTACTAAGATACTTCATTTGGAATCAGACAAATAAATCCATGTGAACATCCCACCCTGTGTGGCATACCTTAAATCACCTACTGTAGTAATGCTGAATTTGATCTGTGTCTGATTTCATTGAGCTCCGCAGACATTGCTGCAGCTGTCTGGCCAAATAACCAGAACATTTTGGCTCACATTTATAATGTGTGCCCGTGAAGTTAGGTGCCTATACATCAGGCATGCTCAGCGTTTCTTGAGGAGCTTGATGGTACAGCTCAAGCTATTAAAAGCTGCTTGAGACTTTAAAGACTCATTAGGGTTTTCAAAACCATTTATGTGCCCTACATTTAGTGATATCAAGAAAAAAAAGAACCAAACAACAAAACAACCACAAGATGCTTATAAGACTCTTCCAGTGCCAAGTTACCTTTACAAATCTGTCCTGAGAATCTGCTGATGAAAAACATTCACTAAATGAGATCTTACTGACAAGCTTAGAAACTCTGCTGTTGATAAGAGCAGTACCAGCATGACACACACTGCGTCCACAAGTAAGTAAACACTCATATGGTAAAACACATTTGCAGTGTGGGCAGGGAGGCTTATGTGGTCCTTAATGTAGTCAGTCTGGGTAATAGTAGCACTGGAAATGAACCATTAGGACATCCCTGCAAGCTAAGTTGTGAGTTAGTATCCCAAACTCCTTTGTAGTATGCTGCCATAGCACCTATTCTGTGACTGCTATTAGTGTCCCCTTGTGCTGCTCAAAGTAAATTGATAAAAGTGGCTAAAATATAAAGCACCCAGACTGCAGTACAGGTATTACAGAACTGCCAAAAAATCAGTTCTACAGTAAATCAGCAGGATGTGCTGGTGCAGTTCTTATCCCATATCATTCCTTTAAATCAGCAGTTCAGAGATATCTTATTGCTGTTCAGTGGCCCACGGAAAGGATTCCTTCTTTACGACTTGCCAGTTCAATTACAAGTTTCATATGGATTTCGGAATCTAAGAAGCTGCTGCCCTGCTGCCATCTTTTGATTCAGTCAGGCAGCATGACATCTGGGTGCCTTTCAGGTAATTTATGTAAGATTTTCTTCAGAAGAAAGGCTAGAATTTGTTTTTGTTTATTTGTTACAAAGAAAAGCTGATATAGGAAGTGATTATCGAACATTTTGTGTTGGAGAAATTCCTAGTACACCAGTGTTTGAATCTTTTTCGAATGGTTGTAGCAAATAAAAGCAGCAATTTACATATGTTCAGCCACTGCCACCTCCTCCACAAATGTTAACAGTTCCCATCCTTATTCCCTCACCAGTATGACAAATAAAACTATCAAAACCAATTCTTTAATATATTGTAGTAAAGCTAATTTTTCTACTCAACTACAGGAAGATTTAGCAACTGGATTATCTTTTGAAGGCACACAGGATCATCCACTGTATGAGCACCGAGGCGTGATGTCTCACTGGATTATGCTCAGTGATTAATATTAGTTTGGACTTAAAATCTGTGAATAGAGGATTCATTCAGAATCATATACAAGAGCCATGAAAGGATTCCAGGACTATCAAACATCTGCTGGGAACTGACAGGGTTTGGTTTGTGTTCAGGCATGAGGTGATATGGAAAGAAATCAGCAAGAAAATGTGGATGAATTTGGAGCTACTGAACCAAAGAAGTAGCAAATGGGGTTAATAATTTGAGCATCTGTGTCTACATCATCTCTTGCAAGACCATAAATTGCAGGCTTGAGCACTTGAACCTGCCCTTCAGGCATCTTTCTCATCTGAATTCTCTCAGGACTGTTGAAAATATTGCTTACTGTTGCCCTGTCACTAAAAGGGTGGCAGATGCAAAGGGGGCTCAGAGGCAAGCAGTGAAAGTGATTGATACATGTAACGTTTTCAACATGGAACTTCAAATATTTCATCTGTTTAATTTAGAAATGAGACAGAAAGATGTGGCATTACAGAGATGTAGTTAGGACTATACCAAAGCTAAATAATCTGTTCCTTTTAATTTTTCATTTTTCAGACTGAAATTAAAAAATCATAAGTATTAAAAATAGGAAAAGGAAATGCTTTGTAGAATGACATGATCAATTTAGGGAATGTACAGTCACTACACCTAACAAAATGGGGGTTAGAGTAGTATTTGGTATGGCTGTGAACTCAAACAACAATCCTTTTTAACAGAGTTAGAATATAAATAAGTAAATCATGCTTGGATAAAACCTACTCCCAAATAGACTGTGACATAATAATATCCCTAAATCTGCACTTAACTTTCTCCTAGCTTCTACTTCTGTTCAGGAGGAAGACAGAGACAGCAGAATTGACAGGCTTCTAAGGTGATGTTCCTACAGTATGGGAATCCTAGCTACACAATTATATTTCAGGTAAGTTAGGATAGTCCTTTAGATCAGAAGAAAGGGTAAAATTGATGCTTGCTGTAACAATGATACACATAGCTGGAAGATGAAAGATACAACTGAGGAGATACTCTCTAGCTGTAGATTTTTTGACCTGCTTATTATTGGATTGGCTATTGGGATTCATTTTGCAGTTAGAACCTCTATCCTAAAACACTGTGACAACCTCAGTGGGATGTGCAGTAGTCAACAAACTATTCTAGTGAAAATCACCAGCTGTGAACAATAGCGTACTAAGATGCAAATTAGTTGAAATTACACCCCTGTAAGTTGCAACAACATTCTCTGTCAATGACTGGTATGGTGTATCAGGGAGACCTTGCTGAAGGTCACCTTGCCTACTGTATGCTGTTTCCCTCCTCCTCCAAGGCTGCTCCACAGGAATACTCATACCTTTAGTGTCATGTATTTATTAATTAATACCCTTCAAGCTTCTTATGAAAATAAAAGGATGGTCCCGAGGTTTGCTAACATGAACAATAGTAGTCTCTTTAGCAGTGTCAATCTGAATCAAGTACAAGACAGTCTTAAAGATGTTACATTTCTCTCTAGTAGCTCCTTAAATGAAATCTGAACACCCAATAAAGCTTTTCCTCTTCCTCTGCTATCATTCTTTCACACCTGCCTGAAGTCAGCACACCTTCGGTTTCCAGTCTTCACCTCTATAACCCTCAATGATTTAACTTTTACTGCTGGCTTCTGCACAAAAGGTGCCTAGGCATAAATGGCAAGTAAGGATCTCTGGACCGTGGAATTTTGCCTTACTGGGATATTTCAAATAGTTTTTGGCCTTTCACTTCATCCTGCTTCACTGCAGGAAAAAAAAAATATATATATATTTGCAGACTGCAGAAAATAATGATGACACTGCTGAGTTTTTAGCAAAGAGAAAAGTTTGCTTCATTTCCATTGGTCTTCTTCCTACTTAGTTATGACCTGTTTAGCTTGCAGGCTGACTAGCTTGCTTAGGCAGCATGGCAATCAGCCTTGCCATCAACTGCACAACAGAGAAATCAGGGAACAGACAAACCCACCAGGTTCCCAGCTCCAGAACCTGGCCTATGTGTTCCCACCCAGCCAGTGCTCGGCTGTGTCAGGTTGATACAAAGAATGCTCCTCTACTAATTTGGGAACCACCTGTTTAATTAGCCAGTCACCAGCTAACCTGGGGGATGACTCACCAAGCAGCCATCTGTTTTTTCATAAAAAGTTTTGACAGAATTACGTGTTTGTATCTTTCAGCTCTACAGAAACTTGGCAAAACTGGCTCTTCTGGAAATGTTTCAACCCACTCTTTTGGGACCTTGGTTGATCAAAAGATGGAGGGGAGGGACATCAGACTCATGCTCCCATAAGGTTTTTAATGGTTCCTTAGTTAGAAAAAATATATGGTGCATTGTATAGACATTGGGCTGATTGCCCATCCATGCTGCTCCTTACTACAAATAGGACGACACATTAAGTAGGATTCATTAAATCCAAGGTCGACAGAGAGATACACCTACTAATTGGCTGACATGTCATTTAAAGATACTCTATGCTTTTCCTCATTCTGCAGATATTTTTAGACCTCCGTTTTATGTAGATTTTCTTCTCCTAAGGTATTATTTTTATCTGCAGTGCCTTTTCTGTAGACTTTAAGCCTTATGGGATTCTCTAAATGGAGAATAATTTGTCCTTAGCAGAATATTTGTGACCAGTGATTTTTTTCTCTTTGCTCTTGTTAAGCCAGATTCTCATGAACACTTTTCTTATCACCCCAGGCCTTCCTAGGTTTACATCTAATTTGCCACATGGAGTTATTTCTGCACACAGAATTAAAGCCCTTAATCATATTTGGTTTAGTGACTCCCATTTGCTTAACAATCTTGAGACTATTTTGCCTTCTGTTTTGTCCTCCTCTAGGGCTGATGATGACTTGATTGATTCCCACAGTGACTTGATTGCTTACACTGGTTATCTTCGTACAGAATATCACTCACATCTGCTTTTATGATTTTGTTTTACTGTAGAGTTATACACGAAACTAGGGAGAAGAACACTAGATATGCACAGCCTGTCCATGCAAAATATCCATAAAAATCCATTAAATTTTGGCTTGTTCTCATTACCTGCAGTGTCTTTATGAGAAGATGGCCAGTGCATGATTACTTGTCTTGAATGAAGAGCTGCCTTGAGCCAGTGAAACTTCGCCCTTTTTTTTTTTCGTGAAGTATTATAAACCGAATTGAGCTTACAAGAAAAAAATAGCTCAGTGGTTGGAAAGCAACTTTAAAGAAAAATGATGTTCATAGGCATGCATAAGAAGTAGCTTGAAAAGCAGCTTATATAAAACATATTTAATGTTTACAGTCACACAGTGGCTGAGAACAGTAATACTTTTAAAATATGTTTAATGTTTAAAACCACTTGGTGGCCAAAAGAACAGCTCTCGCTGGAAAGATATTTAATGTTCAGAGTCATTTTGCGGTAAGGATAAAGCAACTTCTTGTTAATTTTTAACATTTACAGCTGATCAGTGGCTACTAAAAGTACTATCAATACCACATGTTTTATGATCAGAGATGCTATATGCCTGTATACAAACAATTCCTACATCTCTTAATACTACACAAAAACATGCCAATACCTTTCCCTCAGAAATAGTATCACTGACAATAAAGTAACAGATAATCCCAACAATTCTAATGCAATATATCTTAAAATTAAAAATGATTATGCAAACCACAAGACTGTACCAATCCTTTAACCAAGCTAGCCTTGAGTCTCTGCATTGTTTTCTTCCTCACTTTTGTTCTAAAAGGGTTTTTGCCTGTAAGGTTTTTCGCAGCAGTAAAAACTGCCTAGGCTGCCTAGTGACCTAGGCTGCTTAGTGACCTACCATAACATCAAGAAACACTTTTGTTTCAAAAGCTTTTATTGACCATTTGTAATTTTCTCTCTACATCTCAGTGGGGTTTTTTGGTTGTTTTTTTTTGTTTGGTTGGGGTTTTTTGGGGGTTTTTGTTGTTGTTGTTGTTGTTGTTGTTGTTTGTTTCGGGTTTTTTTTGGTTTTTTTTTTTTTGTTTGTTTGTTTTTTTTGTATTTTTTACGTAATGCCCACATACATGGTAAAATCCTCTTTAACAAAAGGCTAAGCTTCCATAAACCGTCTGTCCTGGTGCGCCTTCCTTAAAACTCACCTTTCTTTACACTGGATATAAAACTTAGTTGGACAATCAGTGCAGAAGATGTTTTAGTTGCTTGTTGGATTTTGGGTTTGGTTTTTCTCTTGTTTTGTTGTGTTTTGTTTTGTTTTTCCCCACAATTACAAAAAAAAACAAATCCAAAAAGGCAAAATCTGCAATTAATAAAGCAGTTCTAAGTGAGAAACCACTGAAACTATGGAGGGCAAAGTGCCATCTGACATAGCCACAAGACAGAGAACAGAAAGAAAGTGATGGAACATGAATTTTTTTGGAAAGCGATCTGTATTACCTTGGGCACCAGGTGTGATCCAAGCAATGGATGAATCTGTACACTGTCATAAAGTACTAAATTAAAGGACATGTGGATACAACCCCATAAGGGGGTAGTCAGTACAGTTTTGTGAAGGGAAGTCACTCTTCACAGAGCCTGTTTAACCTCTTGGGTGAATCAGTAAGTATACAGATCTAGATTACTTGCACAGATTAACAGTATTTAAACTTCCAAAAAGCTTTCATCAAGGTTTCTAAGCAAAAGCTTTACAAAAAAAGAAAAACGATAGAGAACAGCCTTTCCTATTATAATATCAAAATAAAAATAGAAATCAAATGGTAGGAATAAAATGCCAGTCTTTACATGAGAGGGGGGTTGCCACTGGCATCTCACTTGGATCTGAACTCACAGGTTGCCAGTAAAAGAGTATATAAGCAGTTGACAGGTTGACAAATGAAAGCTGGACTGTAGCATGTTACAGGGGTATCTTAATGTAAGAAGTCACTGGGGACAGGGGATTTCACACTGAGGAATGCAAAGTAAGAGGCATGGGGAAAAAACACCTTATCAGTACTTTCACAGAGGTGGGTTGTAGCTCAGTTACCTACTAATTCTTGACCTTGTGATCACTCTGGAAAAATTCTTCAAAGTTTTAATCTCAATGATCAACAGCGGACAAAAAAGGGAAAATTGTTGATGGGATTTATTAGACAAGGAAAAGAGAATAAATAAGAATATTCAAGATATTTGTATATGGAATATGACATCCAAATCCCATCATTTTCTTTAAGACTTGATAACACCAGAGAAAAGCATGGAGACCAGGGAGGAGCTGGAGGGACTGCAGACAGGGTCTGGCAGGTTATAATGCCAGTTACCTCTCCATGACTGTGTGAAATACCATTCAAAAATGTCTCTGGCCTCTACAGTTTCCCAAAGCAATACCATTCACAACAGCCTGGGTACACTTCTAGAAGTCCTTAAAAATATACTGCCAAAAGCTAGGATTCTATACCAAAAGAAGAATCACTCAGTATTTGCTCCAATACCTTATAGTTCTTCTTTCCCTAGGCTCTGCTTGGCGTAAACTTCAGGCTCAACTCAGGACAGAGTACTAAGCTATGTCTCACCAGAGTGCAGGTTCCTTCCCACCAGTTATCAGATTTTTCCATGTTGTAAACCTTTCACATAAAACAACATAGACGTATACACTAAATATATGTTCCATTTGTGGCCATATATATATAAGCCTTTGACAATGTTTAAATATAAGCCAATGCTTAAGTATAAATCCATTCACTTCAGAGGGAAAACTACCATAAAATTTATAGAGACTATTTTTAGGCTGTCACTGCCATGAGAAGCAAATCCATAACACTCTTCAAGTAGCTGCCTTGCACCAAAGAGGATACTCAGTAAAAATAATCTGATACCAACTTTCTAATATCATTGACCATTTTAGTGTTAAAATGTAGTGTTTCAATAGAGGCAGTTTCAAATAAAATATTCAAGCCTAATCAGTAACACAGCTATTTAATGAGAACATCTTCCATTATTCGCTAATAACAAAAAATGCAGAACAAGTGCCACTGTGATCTGGAATTTGGAGAGCCCCCCTGAGCAACCAAGAGTTAATCCAGTGGAAAAGGTATGAAATGAAATTACACAGGAAAGAACATATGGAATCTATATGTTATGAAATTGATGGGTTTTGTACAGCCTTAGATGCTCTGTGCATAACCATAGAGGAATAATGGAAAGAATTTAGGAAATAATTAGGAGACTGTGACAGAAGTTACAAATTTGTCATGTGTGATACATACGATCAATTAAAATCAGCATAATCAGTTAAAAAAAAATGAGAAATGCAGATGAATTTCTGTTCATAGTTTTATATATAAATATATAGCTGGCGATTCAAGCCTTTGGCAGGGAACAGGTAGGTGTCCTAGCTGGTAGTGGGCTTAAATTAGAGTTTTAGAGAACAGTAAATGTTCTGCTAAAATTTATATAAATATATAAAAATATACTATAATATCTTTCCTTGAATGTGTGTCTAACTCTGGTATGCCCTTACTCTCAGTTACTTGAACTGATAGTTTCAATAAGGAGGTAACCTTGGTTTAAACTCATGATACATATTTGCATGCTTACATTGACTATACTGCAACAGAAGCTGCCACAGCTGCCAGAAGCAACAGCATTGATTAAACTATACTAAAGGACAACATATTTTGCTAATATTAACTTACAAATGGTGAAATTACAGCCCCCTTTTCAGTCCTCATATATAAGTTTCCATTTCTGGTTTGTTCTACATTTTGGAAATCTTATTGAAATAAGGCAACATTTTCAAATAGAAGTACTGATAAACCCAATCCAGTATCAGAAAAAATACAGCAGGAGTCCAGTCCTTAAGGTTTCATAAGTCTCTTATTCGGTACAGGATAACAGTATGGCAATCTCTGTTCTTAAAATATTAGTTCTGTATTGTAATCTGACTCCATCTGCTGAGTTTCACTGCATGGAATTTCACATCATTGGCTTTTCCCAGATAATTGCCACCATCAAGTATTCTGCATCTACTTGTTATATGAGCAATACACTGTCAAATTTGGAGGTACCAATACCCAATACAGAAACTACGCACACTTGGAAAGTATCAGAAAAGTGGAATCATAGATGGGTCCAGTAGGCAGCATGTTACATCAGTTGGTAACCAAAGGGCTTCTCAAGAGAAGACCTTTTATATCAGTGATTGACTGTCCTCTCCATCATACATGAGGAGATTACAGCGCATGTATGGAATGAGCAAGGTTAGCTGGCGATTCAAGCCTTTGGCATGGAACAGGTAGGTGTCCTAGCTTGTAGTGGGCTTAAATTAGAGTTTTAGAGAACAGTAAACGTCCTGCTAACATTTTATTCTTAGTAAAAAACATATGAAGGAATTTGGCTCCCAGCAAGGAATGCACTACTAAGTAAAAATGGCAATCCTAAAATTACCTTTTCTTGAGAAAAATCTAAGACATGCATTACCACCATCTTTTTTAAAAAGTAGTATTGATTAAAGGGAAAGCCAAACAAACCCCAGTGTACAGAAACTTGTTGAAGAAACTTCAATATAACCTCACATTTCAATGGAAAAAAAAAAGATTTCCACCTTAAATATTTATGGAAAATAACACAACAAAGTTCTTTGAAATTCCACATGAACACCTTGGGTATGACAGATATCTGTAAATCATATCTATGTGCAGAGAGCCAGATATTGCATATCCTACAAAATTCCATCGTTTTGTACCTTTCCCAGTAAAAATATCATCGAAGTCCAGGATAAAGATGACACACAGTTTTCTTATAACTCTGTGACAGGAACTCAGAATCTGGGGATGAATGCTACGGCATTTTTTCAGCCACCAAAGCTTCAGCAACAGAAATTAGAAGAAGGCTAGAGATATTAGAAAACCAAGAATAGTACAGCTATGAATATTTCTAAACTGTGTGTAAAGGGTCTGAAGGACACTTACCTTCCCAAGACTTCCCAGCCTCATGTAATCCTCTCTTATGGCTGCAGGCTGTGGTGCCTCAAGTGTGTTTCATACAATTTACTGTATTTCACTTTATCACAAATGGAACATATATTGTGTGTTTACAGTGGGTTTTAAGTCTTCAGGATTTTATTAGCTACTTCTCTGCCCCTCTAGTTGCCCTTTAACATGAATTCTGGTGTTAAAATTTTGCTCCTTATTCCTAATAGCCTCAGAATAACCTAGCAAACTGAATAAACCTTCGCATGCATCATGCAACAATAAAGACAGCAAGTCATTAGCCAGAGAGGCTAGTCAGGTTTATAGAAATAACTAGTAAGAGGGAAAAAGTCATGTTGCGGTGCATTTCCACAATGTGAATGAGCGCTGTTCATAGCACACACTGTTGCAAAAATATAGGAAGTGAAGTTTAGGACATTTGGGAATTGGAAAGTGGCAACCAGAAAATGAAAATGTAAAAAAATAGATGAGAGGAAGAGTTTATCAGGTTTTTTGCCTGAGCCAAGGCAACCATATGCCGCTGCAGCTAAAAAATCAAAGTGATTTTCAATGTCAGCCTCAGGCAGTGGGAGGTCTAGGCATCTCTATAGGTGCAACTAAATGGTTGATGATAGGGAACAGTAGCTTTAGATCCTCTGAGAAATCTGTGCTTACATAAGGTAGCAAAAGCATAGATAAGAGAGAGTAAGAGAGTGGAGAGACCTACATTAGAGACCTACACAATTTCCTGGCACATTGCATGCAGCAGAAAGCATTTCTGGATATTTTTGCTGCAAGTAAACCAAAAGCAAAATTTTTTTATCATCTTTAGTAACCACTAATTGGAGTTTAGGCCTCCATTTAGGGCACTATTTCCTTGCCTTGACTTCTTGGATTAATTTTCATCCATCTTTGACTTTTCTTAGAGAGGAATATAAAAAATCTTATGAACAAATCTTCTACAGATAGTGAATGCGACTGAATAAAGTGAAGATCAAGAGGATCCATTTTTGCCATGGCATCTACTGCTGTTTTTCTAAAGGAGAATAAACAGAAAAGCATTTCTTTTAAAACATGTGCATGACACCACATACTTGGTTACATCGCATTTAGTCAATGCAACTCCCAGTCAATGTAAAAGCCACAATGCATGGCACACCTTGAAGAGAGTTTCTCATGGAATAAAACTGCTGTTAGCATTTTGTCTGCTACTGCACATACATATTTAAGAAACAAGACAGGAAGATGGAGGGAAAGCAACAGAATGAGAAAATGATTGCGTGTACCTTGTTCTGCTGTGTAAATAGCATTATTCATGATTATTTTGCTCATTTCTCTCTGATCAAGTCTTTAAAACAATTTCACAACTAAAAATACATTTACTATTGGGAAAACTATATTCTGAACTTGCCACAGAAACAGACTTGAAAATATTACAAATGTTTGCCATCTATAAATAATATAACTGTAAATAATATTACTAGGCATCTCTACAGGGGCAACAACAGTATCATACCTAAATAGTGAATTTATAGATGGACCTCTGTGGGTGACTATAACGAATTCTTCTCTATACTTGCACTGGATTAACAAGATCATCTCTACATGTCTACTCATATCACATTTCATCACATGCTACCACTCTTCATCACAAAATTGAAAATACTACCTCATTAATTCCATACAGCAACTTTTGTAGGTAGCTAGTTGCCTTCTGGATTCTTTCAAAACATCACCATGTGAGCTGCATAGCTGAAAGGGTAACAGGATCCCTCTTCACATTTCAGAGCCAGAAAACTTCCAAAACTGTTAGCAACTACAGGGAGTATTAAATGACTAATACTGCCTCGTGAAGTACTGGGAAAAGACAGCATAGGAGAGAAAATGGCAATAAACTGAAGCTAGCACTGGGAAGTTAAAGATCTCCCAGCCAAGAATGAATTGATTTCTGGTGCCTGCAGGGAAGCCCAACGTGCCATCTGGCAGTAGGATACAAGCAGTGTGCTTGCATTGCAAACACACTGCTCAGGACCGCTGCAGAATCAGCAATCAGTCAGAGACCCAAAGGGCCCATTTAGTCTATTGTCCTGCTCCAAAGCAGGATCAGTGCTCTTCATGACTTTCCTGGCAAATGTCTATCATGTTGTGAAAATTCTTCAAGCAAAAACCTATTCAGTATCCTTACAGGGGTCCACCTTTCCTTGAGCATAAAACAGTTCTCTCCCCTGTACAATAGCTTTTTGAAAACTTACAATGCATTTTTTTTTTTTTTTTTTTTTTTTTTGGCTTAAGAATCCAATGCACTCAGTATTTTCTTGGACATTAGGTTTTTGAGACCTTAAGCTAGGCTTGCTGAGACTCACTATCCTGTTCCTGCATTGTGGAGGGCCTGGTGAGGGAAATGTTACTTTCAGCACCCACAGCATAGCAGGACTTCATAATGAATTGTCCCTGAACTTAAAATCAAGTGATCATACAAGCGCTGTAGGAATTTTACAGCCACAAAAATACAAGAACAATAAGTGGCAAAAGCCTGTTATACAATCTAATTCTGTACAGGAATTACAACATAAAATAGAAGGAGAAGGAAATGCACTTCATCATGTGAAATAATGTATGGAGACACACAGAACCCCTGGACATTAGCATACCTCCTTGAATATATATATATATTTTTCTTCCTGTTGTCAGAGACTGTCACAGGCAAGAGAATGAGTTTCTAAATAAACAAATAAAGCTAAACCAAAACTGTAATCTGAATGTTTCTAAGCACAGAGTGAGACATTCTGAATAATAAGTTTTAGAAGTTATATTTTCATTTCATCCTCTTTCTTTTCTCAGCAGGAAATGCACATTAAGATACTTAAGTAACATGCAACTAGTTATCAAGTGTTTAAAGCCTCTTACTCACCCACTGGAGACATTTCTGGGACACTGGCAACATAAGGTCCATCCAGAAACTTTGGCTCATTATCATTAATGTCCTGCACTTTGATGATGAATTCTGATTCCGGCTCTAATGGTTTCTTGGTGTCAACATCCACAGCCTGAGCCCTGAGTGTGTAGAAAGGTTTTTCTTCCCGATCTAGGCTCCTTATGGCATGAATGTCTCCTGTGGTCTCATCAATGGTAAAAACAGTGCCAGCACCATCTCCTGAAAGGGTATATTTTACAGTGCCCACTCCCTTGTCCAAGTCAGAATGAAGCTTGAGAACACAAAACCAAAACCAAAACAAAACAAAAACAAAGAAAAAGAGGAAAAGAACATTAATGGATTTTTTCTAGGCAGGAAGAAAAATATTGGGGGATTTTTTTGTTTGTTTTGGGGTTTTTTTTCCCATCTTACATAATAAAAGGCACAATTTCATAAGTAGTTCTTAACTACCTCTAAGTGCATGTAAACATTTGAATAGCATTGCTATCTAACAGTTTTGCACCCACTGAGTACCCAGCACACAGAGCATTTCAAAATCTTACTTACTTTCTCCCACAAATACTGTTCACTAATGAAACTGCAGTGAAGCAGGGCTTTGGATTTGTTATAAAATGATATTTAAGAGCTAGGATGGAAAACCACCAATAACCACATCAAACAAATATGAGGTGACATGAGAGACTGTCAAAAGCTTTCACAGGTTTTTGGCTTTCAATAAAGTAGAAGGGATGCATCCAATTTTCATTTCAGAAACAAGAGCTTGACAGAATCCTAAACTCAAATTCAAAGTAAAACCTGGTTTAAAAAAGACAATATACACTTCTTAATTACAGTAAATGCTGAACAAAACTAAAACCACAACCTCTCACTTGAATATTTGCTCCGTCCTTTGTTTATATTATGTCCAAATATTTGTTTCTATCCTTTCTGCGACAGCTATGTGGCAGACAATGTGAAGCTAGTATTTCTTTTCCTCATTGGAAGAATATAGAACTCAGTCATCTCCACCTTACCTCAATTATTTCTGTCTCAAATACCAATACACATCTTTCAGGCTATTAGTAGGTTAAATTTCCATTTTGAATTTAAAAAAATACTTGAATATGAGTTCTTGGATGTTTTTTGCCCATTTGATCAGTGTCTATACCACTATAATGTGTCCTTCTACACTATTTAAAAGCAGGATTCTTTGAAAACAAAATACAGTATGATGAACTTCTTTCTCAGGTGCCTTTATCTCTTTCATGCCCATCTTTTAAATATATCTGAGTTCTGAATAGATACTCAAGGTTACATCACTGATGCTGAAACAGTTTTTTAAAATATTTGCCTGCTTGTTCCACCTAATGAGGACAAGAAAGATCTGCTATAACGGACAGAGTTTGGAATGGAGTTTTTGAGAGTGAATTCCCTTAAGTAGTATAGTAAAGTGATTATGGATATAGGCTTTATTTACATGATGTACTGCCCAAGGTGAAAGGTAATAGAGGAAACATAGGTCATGAAAAGAGATTATGTAGAAAATGAATTACTGAGAAACTAAAAGGTTTTGGTAATGGGGCAAGAAGCTAAGCTCAGAGAAAGAGGTAAAGGCAATTATTAACATTTATAGCTATTGCTTGAAATTGGAAATAGATCTTTGTGACTGTGGAAGAGGTCATAGTTTGAGGGACAAGGCGAACATGAATGTAGTCTCTTCTTTGCCGACTTTTGTCTCAATGAATACACTAGATTCTGGTCTTTCATCTAGCTGCCCCCTGCATGTGATTTTAAATTACCTCTCCAGTACAAAGTACAGCGTTTTGCTTCTCAGGTATTAAATATTTTCTTGCTTTCAAAATGAAAAGATAATGCAACCTAAGATAATTAATGTGTATCTCCTCCTCTTTGTCTCAAAAGCTTCCTGCTGTTTCATTATACCTTGCTTAGTTAAACAGTATGTTTCTTCCATCATCATATAGAAGCATGCAGATACACATGAAGTAGAAAAAAAAAAAACCTAAAATCAAAATTGTGATGATAAGAAAGCTCGAAGAGATTTATAGGGGGAGACACACCATTTTCTTGCTAGTATCACTGTATTACATAAAATATTTGCTTTATTGTGAATTCTAATTTTTTCTTACTCCTGGAAGTAAGAATATCACAGAGCAAAACAATGTAGTTTTGAAGCAGGGATCTGTAAACAGAGAAGCCTGCCAAGAATATTGTCTTTACTGCCATCTCCTGTCATCAGATTTGGCAGTAAAGCTGAGATGGCTGAGTGTCTTTCTGATTGCCAGTTGAAGGTTTTGTGCTCAACTAGTGAAAAATCAAACTGCATTACATATGTTACCTGAGCACTTGGATTATACTAGAGAGAAATAATTATAGTTATTTGCCCTATTTGAGGAAAAGGTAAAAATTATAACAAGAAAGCAGCAAAACAAGGGATCAGAACAGAAGGGGAGTGTGAAATACAAAGACAAGCACGAGCATAGCTTTTTTTTCAAACGTATTTGTGCAAAAAGCTTTATAACTGGCAGCATTATCAATTCCACGGTTATAGATGTATTTACTGTGCTTCACAAATACCACTCAGCTAGTACAACCTAGGAACGATTCCATTGATTTAAGCAGAGCTATATTGTTTTGCATTAGTAGGGATCTGTCACATTATACTCATTCTTCAAATCCTAGTAATCTGCTGATTTCAATACAGGCTTCTTAGATGCAGTTGCTGGACAAAGGGCAAATGCATGCTTATTTGTAACCCACATTGAGCCTTGTAATTTGTGGGACAATCCAACATTATAAAGTGTCTAATTACTGTAGGGGAACAGCTGATTGATTTAATTTAAAATAACAAAATTCTCCAGCAATAAAAGGCACAGAATACTGATATTCAGGTGTAAGGATAGAAAGTGAGGACCTAGGCCTTGCTGGACTTGCACAGCACTAGAAAATTATCCTGACTTTAAATTTTCCAGAAAATAGTTTAGCCTAAAGAATAAGTGCTTGCTAGTGAGTCTGACTCATTTGTTACAAGCTGCACTGTACTGGAAGAAATTTTTTTTTTCTTTCTTTTGTGCTAGAAAACATACATAAGATTTGTGAGAGAATAGTTTTTCTGACCATGTATCCTGAAATAGTTTTGGGTTTGTGGCCTATTTCTCCTTCTTGCTTGTACTTATTTTCTAACCCTTGCTCCTCTGTGATTTGAGCAAAACTACAAGGCAACAGAAGAAGTGCCCAAATCTTACTCCTGACCCAGTATTTATGTTTCAGAATTGCTTGAATTTACTGCAAAAGGGTGGTATAAATGATTGTATTCACATGGATTTTTTTGTACTGTTTTCTCTGGAAATCTGAAATATTAAAATGCCAGAAAGGTTTGGAAATGCAATGCATTAATTTCTACTATTTGCTAAAATCTGCACTGTTATTCTTACTACCAAAGTAGCACAGAGCTTAGTGTCAGATCTTTGGGCAAACCTGTACCAAGTGTAAAATTAATGATTTCTTGCAGCAAACACTTTTTGTTCAGGAAATTACAAGTATTTTTTTATGATGGCAGATAAAGACATATCATCCCATAATTCTTGCTAATGTGTACAAACAATAACACATATGGCAAAATAAATGACTGATAGAAAAAAGTATGAATACTAAGATGGAGACTATTGTGAAAAACATTGCATAAATTTTTGTAGAAATTATGGTAGTGTTTTTGAATCATATACAATACCATATGCCAGACTGAGTCAGTCTACAAGTCCATGTCATCTAGCAATCTGCTTCAGCCTGTAACTAGCTGAAAGCTAGCTTGCTTCAGAGGGGATGAAAAAGTTGGTAACAACCCACTACAAATATATTGGGAAGAAATTATTCAGTTCTTCAGGCAGATATGCCCAATACCTAGCAAACAGTATGATTATGCCTATTTTAACAGTAATTTGAGACCTTAATGCTTCAATAACTCAGTGTAATAAACTCCATGTCACTTCAAGAATTCATACATTTGTACAAATGACTTGATGTCACATATGAAGCCGCATGAAAGATCAAGAAATGCATTAGTTATCTTACTTCAAGAATTGATGTATACTCCTAGCTAAATGCTGTCCTGGGTTCAGCAGTAGCAGTCATTTTTCTCCTTAGTAGCTGGGGCAGTGCTGTGGTTTTGACTTTCAGCCTGGGAACAGTGCTGATAAGACCAATGTTTTTAGTTGCTGCTCAGTAATGTTTACTCCGACCAAGGACTTTCCTGAGTCTCATGCTCTGCCAGGGAGGAGGGGAAGCCAGGAGAAAGTAGAGACAGGACACCTGACCTAAACTAGCCAAAGACCTAGTTACTGGACTGTTCTTAACTCAACATGTAGAGTTTCATTCTTTCAGTTCTCCTCCCCATCCCTCCAGGAGCTGGGGGAGGAAGGGAGGGGAGTGTGCGAGCAGCTATGTGGTTCTGGATTGCCAGCTGGGCTTAAACAATGACATCATACTTCAAGAATTGCTGTATACTCCTAGCTAAATTCAACATGGCAGTAGCATGGATCTGAAGTACTTGTTCCTCGGTGCTGATTTGCTCCTCAGTACGCTATGCATCTCACCCTCAACTGTTCATCTTTTATTAAACACATCAATGACTTGCATTATTAAACTTACAGTGATTTGGGAAGTAAAATTTGTAAATTCAGAGATATAGGTAAAGAAATTGGAAACAAATTGTGAGATAGTCTAGTCTTAAGATGAATTAATCACTATACCCTCACAGAGGATACAAGAACAAGGGATATAACATACACTAAGACTGCTGTTATGTTAATTTCACAGCAATACAGACCTTGAAAAGTTGTTTTATGAACTGACTGATTTCCTTTCTGAACTTCTCATATATATACCAGAAAAAAAAGGAGAAAGTAAAAAAGTTGCAGACATCAGGGAATGTGTAACATCCCTAAATTGATATATTCACCCTGCAATATATTCTGAGATTCCAGGTCTTCTTTCATTGCCAATTTAACAGGCTGAAAAAAAACTCCAATTTATTTATTGGTAGTACATCAATATTAATGCTGTATTGCAGTGCATAGCTGGACAGAAAACATTGCTAAATGTTCCAAGATATTAACCCTTCCTTGCATGCATGTACTAGTTATCTATCTCACATCTGTCTCTTTGCATAATTTTTCATTATACAATACATTTTAGGACCTTATTCCATTATTTCCTCTGCCTGTTTCTACTTCCAGGTATCTCCATCTACTCCATAGCCACCAGGTCTTCCCCCTGCCCTTTCTTGGTTAACGTGTGCAATAAAACCTGAAAAATAAAAATAGCCAGTCAACTCAAGTATTACATAAGACTGTAAACACGGGATGCTGTCCTGAACCGAGGAAAGGAAAATATGCCATTGTTCTATGGAAAGCATAGATGCAAGCAGAGCTATTCTGGCAATCCTCTACTAAAAAAATCCTGTGTGCTGGAACAGGGAAGCCCATTACAGGAGAGGAGAGTGTAAATGAGCCTGGGGAAACCTTTGATACTAACTACCTAAGAAGACTTTCTATTTGGAACATCGCCCTTTTAAAAGACACGTATTCTACACATATTTTCTATTGACAAGAATTCTGTGGTCTACACAGACTGCACAGTTCCTCTAAAAACCTGATAATTAGATTCTAATGTACTGGTTTCATACAAACTTTTTTTCCCTTCCTTCTAAAAATACATAAAAGCTGAAAAACTTTCCCAGATAAAAGGGGGGTGTGTTTTTCAGACACTTTAGTTTAGGAAGTTGAGTAATAAAAACACAATGCAATTGCTGCTAATCAAACCTAATCAAATATTTTTCTTTCCTCTATTCTCCATAATACTGCACACCCTCCTTGCACCTCAAATTAAGGGCAAGGCAGCATCAGCTCACAACACAGTGCAAGTGTTTCTTGACCCTAAAACTTTGGATTAGCTAGGTCATCTTCTGAGTAGTCAGTTAGCATGCATTGATCAGGAAAGACTGCAGACTAAATCTTGTGTTGGGAGGACTCAGGACACTACTACAAAATGGTTCAGATGACCAAAAATCTGCAAGATAGGCATATGAAAAGAAGTAGCAACTAAAATTATAGAATCATAGAATCATTTCTGCCAGAAATGACCTTTAACATCATCAAGTCCAAATGCAAAATCAAAGAATCAACTAGGTTGGAAAAGACGTTTAAGATCAAGTCCAACCATTACTCCAGGACTACCAAGACCATCACTAAACCATACCACTGAGTACCTCATCTATAGAGTTTTTGAACACTTCCAGGGATGGTGATTCCACCACTTCCCTGGGCAGCCTGTTCCAATACCTGATTACTCTGTGAAGAAATTTTTCCTAATATCCAACCTAAACCTCCCCTGGACAACTTGAGGCCATTACCTCTTGTCCTGTCACTTGTTACTTGGGGCAAGAGACCAATCCCCACTTCACTACAACCTCCTTTCAGGTAGTTGTAGAGAGTGATAAGGTCCCCCCTGAACCTTCTCTTCTCCAGACTAAACAGCCCTACTTCCCTCAGCTGTTTGTCACCACACTTGTGCTCCAAATCCTTCCCCAGGTTTGTTGCCCTTCTCCGGACCTGCTCCAGCACCTCAATGTCTCACATGTAGTGAGGGGCACAGAAATGAACACAGTATCTGAGGTGCAGCATCACCAGCATCGAGCACAGGGGGATGACTACTGCCTGGGCCCTGCTGACCCCACTATTTCTGATATAGGCCAGGATGCTGTTGTCCTTCTTGGCTGCCTGGGCAAAAGCTGGCTCATGTTCAGCAGCCATCAATCAGCACCCCTAGAAAAATGATGAGGTAAAAAAAGCATGAGACAAAAAAAGAAAATAAAAGAATGATGGTTTTTAAAGGACATTTGGAAAAGATAGTTCTGTTTCCTTTTAAGACTGTAATTTATTTGCAATAGGAAGGGGTATTTTTCTACGAGCTGTGTACAGGGCTTTTATAAGAAATTCCCATCCACAACTAGACTTTCTAAGGGCTATAATAATTTTAGGCAATAAAACATCCATTAAAAGGTGTGTGTATATATATATAAAAATAAAAAAATAAATACATTAATTAAAAAATATACCAATATAAAAAATACTTATTTGAACTAGCAAGCTGCACATACCTTATCACTGTGACTAATTTTCTCAGGGGTGTATTGCTATGGATTTTTTCCCTATGTTTATTAAAACATCTACTTCCAAGAACTGGTATTCTTCTATTTTTTTTATAGAAATAGTAATAGCAAACAGGGTTCTGCCTTTTTTAGTATCTTTTGTACACTGTCCAAATTGGATTAGAGTACTTTCTTATTAAAGAGGAATTAAATAGAAAAGTTTTCTACTCTTTTTCTAATGATTCCTCTTTGGCAAATAAAGCTGAGCTTTATTTAAATTAAACCACCAATTATCCAATTAAATAAAACATTATCTCTTTCCGTTATGGGGATTTAGTTTATGCATATTAAGACCAGACTTTTCCAATAATGACGGTGGTTGTCAGTTAGTAATATGATGGCAAGTAAGTCATTTACAAGAAATAAAACCAGTACCTGACCTGATCAGGTTCAAACGAAGCCTCATTCCTATCATCACTGACTTGAGGGGTCAAGGACTCTTTAATTTCCTAATTAATGAAAAATTTTGTTGCATTATGCAGAATTCAATAATAACATGTAAATAACCATATTCCAAAATACATATATTTTTCTCTCATGAAATTATATTGCCCAACACAAGAGGGACATGGACCTGCTCAGGTGAGACCAGAGGAGGGCCATGAAGCTGATCAGAGGGCCAGAGCACCCCTCCTAAGAAGACAGCGTAAGACAGTTGGGCTGTTCAGGCTCTGGGAGACCTTGTAACAAAGGCATGTAGTAGGGCAAGGGGAATGGCTTTAAGAAGACAGATGGTAGATGTAGGTTAGATATTAGGAAATAATTATTGCTGTGAGAGTGACAAGACAGTGGAACAGGTTGCCCAGAGAAGCTGTGGACGCCCCATCCTTGGAAGTGTTCAAGGCCAGGTTGAACAATCTGGTCTAGTGGAAGGTGTACCTGCCTGTGGAAGGAGGGTTGGAATAGATGATCTTTGGGGTCTTTTCCAATCCAAGTCATTCCATGATTCTATGCTTCTACGATTTATGATAGAACAAATATTACTAAATAAAAAAATACACCAGTAAAATAATGAAAGAATAAAAATCTATCAATAATATTTCATCATAACTGGATTATACACTTTTTTATACATATATGCAAGTTACAAGTTGCATATATTTCTCATGACTTTTATATCACCGTTTCAGCTAGAGTTGATGCATACAGAAACTCTCTAAAGCTTAAATGTAAGAATCAATTTCAGAAGTCTTTTTTTTAACTAAATTATTCTTACTCAACTTATACAACTACATGTTACAATGTGCTCTGTGCATGTGTGCTGATAGGTTTAAGTCCACAGTTATGCTGCATTCCATTTGAGAGAAATATCCTGTAGAACGATATAAGCTGATGGAACCATTACCACGTTAAAATAACAACGTAATCACAGGTTTCAACAATGAATTCCAGTATTAGCTATTAGAAAACAGAAGACAAGATTTGAAGAAATTCATCAACTTCCAATTTCTTCTTTCTCTAATGCAGTTTTATACATCCTGTGAAGTAATAGCTGCAATGAAGTGTGCAGCTGCTGTCAGTGGAAAACGATTTCATCACCTCATTAAATTTTTATAATTTCAGAAATTTTTGACGTATTTTATGGGAAGAGAGGACAGGACTGAATCTGAAACTTTCATAGTCCACAGATCTCATAGCAGCAGATGGGAAAAGTCAGGTTGTGCCATGTATCCTCATACACAGATGTGGCCTTTTCTTTTTACTGCCGTGTGCTTGATTCAACTCTTTGGTAAACTATCTGCTGGTTAAAAGGAGTCTGTGCAAGACATCACCTGTTACAAATGAATGCATTTCAGTTGGCACCGGTGGAGTTGGTTTGATTTATATCTGTGAAAGCACTGCTCTCCCCCTGTTCCAGTGCCTGGCTAGAGTCCCAGGGGGCAAGTGCAAGCACAGTGTTGATGCCTGAACCTGAGAAATGAGGGAAGAGTATTTGCCACAAAGAGGGCTCTGGGCTTTCAGCAGCAGATACTTGTATTACTTTTCAAGGCGATACTTATTTTTTAATTCCAAAACCTAAATGAAGTAAAGATAGCATTACTATCAAATTCTACATTCTTGCTATTTAGTTGTGCAAGATCCACCAAACTCCCAATAGCATTGCTACAATTAATTGAAATGGTAAGTAGAGAGGGGTTGTGCTCTTTTTAGGTAGTATATACAATTGTAGTATTTCCTTTCTGTATCAGGAATCACTGTAAGAATATAAGAAAGACCTGCATCTCTCTGGATGCCACATACTGACAGTTAAACATTATTCTGCATTATGTTCCCTGCTGTATCCCTTATACGACATATATAAAAGATCAATGCATGAAAATATGAATTATGCTGCATGAATAAATATAATAAAAATAGATACCAGCCATGTAGAAAGTCTTTACATGAAACATTTTATAAGAAAATTTGTAAGACACTTATTAGAGGAGAGTTTATAATTTCCAATGACTGCCTAATTATATTTATGAAGACAGTCTCCCTGAAGATCACCAGATAACCACTGTTCAAGACACTCAGAACAAGCAGAAAGTTTCTATCACAAAGTGTCACTGAAATTCAGCTGTTGGTAATGTTACATGTTATCAGTCTAAAATTGGGTGGTTTTGAAGTCACATGACAAAATATTTTTTTCAAGTGTGTGTGAACGTGATCCATTTTCTGTAGAATTATACTCTGCAGATGTCTTAAACTACAAGGTATAAAACCATGGTTTATTTTCATTCTTCTTTCTATGTTAACTACTTGGGCTTTACACAACAAATATCATTAGTGTCAGAGGACAAGTGCTTGAATACCGTATTCAGCATGATCAATATATGAGATACCTCATCGCATCTAATGACATTATGGACATTTTTTTGAGATTTAATTACCCATGGAAGCCATAGCTACAGCTGCTCAGTTGCATGACTTTTTTACTCTCACAGAAATTGCTCTACTGATGAGTGGGAATGCCTTTGTGCGGGCTGTAGGATTAGCTATGACTATGTCATAGGGAAGACAGCATACTCTGTCATTCTGCTTCTGAAGATGGACAAAAAGACAGCCGTCTGTTGATAGCCACCACGGGAAATACGGGTTATGGAATGACATCCAGTAGTAGAAGAGGTCAGGGTTCAGAGAAGCTTCCCACACCTTCCTTTGGTGAGATTCACTTTGCCACCCCAGATATCTAGAGCTAACTGAATTCCTCTGAACTTCTTTTTATCATACTGTCCCGTCTAGTTAAAACAGTTGAATAATCGGCTTCTGTAAGCCTGGTCCTTCTGAAATTAAAACTTCCTGCTGGAGTTTCTATTCTAAGGAGGCAGCAACCTGTATGAGGGACAGTAGCTGTGGAGCAGCATACACTTCCACACCACAACTGCAAATAGGAGAAGAAACATATCTTCATCTATGTAGTCATAAGCATCTAAAGGCATAGTAATCATGAAGCTAGTTAATCAGCCCATAACATAGAAAACTGTGGTTAGGGGCTAGTTAACCTCCACAGGCGGAGAAATGGTGCACCTAACACAAAGTGAATCCCAAGCCTGACTCTGGCTCCCTGATTCAGCTGGGCAAAATATCCAGTGATAAATTCTTCACAAATTCAAAGGCTCTGTACAGTTCCTAGAAGCAAACCCCCCATAAGACTCCCTAAGCTAGTTTTGCCCTCCTTTAGGAAGCCGCAATATTCTGACATGCAGACATGAAAGGACATAGATCACCACAAGACTCCTGTTGTGTTATTCCGTCTACGTATGCTGAAATAATTTCTGTGTGCATCAAAGATGATAATAATAATTACAAAAATACTGAAAAATACACAACTTGAAAGTACTTTCAATGGGAGCTCTGTCATAAATCAAAAAGAACACATTTCTGAAGTTAGAACAGAAAGAAAAGGACTAGAGCTATAGGGCCTCCTCCTTTTTGAGTAAACATATATTCTGAGAGTATCAGTTTAAGTCCACTGCATTTGGAAAGGTCAAAGATTTTAAATGGATTATAAAAGCTTATACTTACTTTGACACTGATCGGAAATTTCAGTAAAAAATAAAACTTCTGCTATTTAATTTTTTCTTTATATCAGTATGTGCTTCAATTCCAGTCCTATCTTGGGGAGTTTCAGAGCAAAGGCCTATTAAATTCTGTTGGTGCTGATTAAACTTTCTTCTTTTTGATCTTCCCCTTAGTATTTTTTCATAATTTCAAATATTTTTTGTAATGACTGCATTGCAAGTTAATGTAAAAACTCTCTCATGTATTTAAATTTAACATTTTGTTAAATACAAAAAACTTGTTCTGTAAATCACACTTGCTGTAAAGCACTGTCAGTTAAGTTGTCTCTTTGCTTGATAATGACAACCTAGAACACATAGGCAATGAGAAAATAGAAAGATCCTGCCTCAATCTGTCTATCAGTATGACAAGGTATGCTATCATAAACCATTTGATCACTTCTCTTTTCTAAATAGGCAAAAAAACCCCCTTAGTTTTAATCACAGAGGCAAAAAAAAAATTATCAATTTTAACACACATATCAGAAGGATAATTTTAAGGTATTTGAAGGCACAGAATTTTATAAGTGAAATAGAGTATATATCTTCCAAATTTTTAATCTCTTTTTCTTTTAATCTCTTTTTCAGTTGACCCTATTATCCCAGGCAAACAAGCGTGCCACAACACAAAATAAAATGAAAAATAATCCAGCAGTCATGGATCAATAATCCTTAATGTGTATGAGTGACAGGAATAGAAGGTACAGCAGAGAAGCTGAAAAACTTCTGTGCCTGGTGTCTCAATTCCAAGAAAGCGCAGCCATGTGAATCATGTTCCAGCTTCAAGATTTCCTCAGAACAACACTTTTAAAGGCTGTACTAATGAAATCACCATTTTACACAGCAACTGTCGATTTTCCTCAGGTTCCAGAAGCAGCATAGGAAAGGTTTCATTGTACATATTTCTTTCATTTTGCTGAAACAATACAGATAGGTGATACACTGCATAGTTTGCCTTTTCTTCTAATTTGAGTTACAGAAATATTTTTTTGAAGTTTTGCAAAAAAAAGAAAAAAAATCTCAGTGGGGTCTTTAAATTAATTGACCTTTGGATGGGCAAAAAGTAGGTTCTTATGGCAGGCAAAATGCCAGATAGAATTTGGTATTCAGGTTTGGATTATTTAAAACAAGCAGCATTTATATGGCACTATGCAGAAGTGAATCAAATCACAGAAACCCTACATATATGGTAAGTTATGGATGCATTCACATTTCACATATCATTAAGCTGCACTGTGTAAGAATATTGTCATGCCTTCTTTTTAATAAAAATGTCACACCTATGTACTAACAAGCAAAAGAAAATTATTTTACACAGATCATGCTTAAATCATTTCTGCTCAAATGGAACAGTTTAATTATAAGTCTGAACAGTGATTGTCCCTGCTGGATTGTCCCTTTGCAATTTGCAATTTTTAAAATGTGTTTAAGTGAAGTTATATTTTAGCTATAGCATTTACTTGCAAGATTTACTCATATTTTTAATGGAAAAATGCAAATGTTCTTAAGAACCAGTGGAAAAAAGTATAATAGATAAAGAATTTAAAAAGCTTTAAAATTTGGAACAGAAATGATTGTAAGGTTGAAATAAGACCATTTTCTACAGCTGTGGCTCCACTTACGTGTTATACTGATGAAATAAAAGAACAGCCATCTCTGCTGCTGCTATTGAAGATGGAGAAGGATAAGAATGCATGGAGTCATTTTTACCCCAGAGACAGAGGGCAGCAAGGTGATTACTACAGAGATGTTGGGAGAGGGAAAAAGCAGGAAGCAAAGTAGAAGAGCTCTGTCTGGATGAGTTTTTATAGCATCCAGTTTCTGATAGAGCTGCTCCATGAAACAACAGAGGTGTTAATTTGTTCCTAATCCTTCTGCATATGGTTCTTCCAGAAGTCTTAGGGAAAACAATTTGCAGGGGCAAAATCTCTCCAGGCTCCAGGAAAGCCTAATTCTGTACATAAAGCTTAAATCTTGGCCTCGAGAAAGTCAGTGGCAAAACTCCCACTGTCTCCAATTTTATTCAATAATAATTAGGACCTTGAAAGTACTAGCAGAGTACTCTCCTGCAGAGTAATAGCAGGGTACTCTCCTGCAGAGTGATAGTAAACATGTTCTTCCATTTTTTTTTTAATCCACACACTTCAGTTAAGTTTTCTTTTCACTTTAAAGTTTTAACAAACTATCTTAAAATTGAAAGAACAAAAATATTTTCTTTTCTTCTGTAGAAAACAATCACCATCTCTCCCTTCCTCTCTACCTCCTTTCCTCTCTTTGATTTTCGAGAAGCTCAAATAATACTATTTGAATGTTTTAAGATTCAAGAAATGGGATAAACTGAACAGTAAACTCAAGTGAACTGAACAAATAATGTTTTTTGCAATTTTAACAATAAACCTTCATTTAGACAGAAATTACTCTGAAATCCTTCTGCTGGTGCAGAAGTTACTTGTTATGTGACAGTGGGTTTAGATTTTATCCTTTTATTAATGTACATTGAAGCAAGGCTTCTTCGGCTTCTTTCACTGGCATATGTTGCAGCTATTGATAACTAAATTCACCTGGTTTTGTGGTAGCTGTTAATTATGATCAAGGAAGTCATAGTCACAAAAGGAAGCATTTTCTAGAGTTTTTCTTCAAAAAAATAAAAAAAATTCTTTTGGTTTGATAGATGATTTGCACATGTCCTTTTTGAACATAAGAACAGACTTACACATTAAATAATAAGAAATTTATTGGCTGGAGACCTTGTAAGCATCAAACATCATCTATTTTCTTTGCTATCTGCCTTTTTTCATTGATTTGCTATACAGTTCTCAAGTTCATAATCTTGAAACACTTGCTCCAAATATAGAAACCAGAACTGATAAACATGTTTGTGCCTCTCTAAAAAGTCAATGTACACACGACTTAAGATAAAGAAGAAATTTCTCCTTTGCTTTGACAAAAAATTTTACTCACTGAATAATAAAGAATCTCCACTGTGAATAAGGCACTTTAAGAAAACATACAATCTAGTGAGAGATAAATTTTAACTGTACCTGAAATACGTATGTATAGAAACGACGTATTTGCTAATGAGATCACAAAACACTGGTAACTATTTAGAATCAGATCAATTAATCCTAAACAAATTAGCATCTGTTTGTTAATGAAAATCTTATTCTAGTAATATTTGTACCATAAGTTGAACTAAATTTAACAATAAAGGATAATATAGTCTAATTTTCATAGGACAAGTCAACTACTGCAAGAATTCAATTTGTTCAAGAAGGTAATATGTAAACAGAGTGCTCTTGCTTAAACCAAATCAAAGAAGGAACAGGTAATTACTCTCATTGACAACTGAATTTGCCAAAAAAGAGTAACTAAAACAGTAGTTTTTTCTGTAGCCCATCTTTTTTGAGGGGAATATACTCTAGATACACAAATTACTGAATCTGTGGAAAGCTAATGTTTCCAATTCTATTCACAATTTGATTACAAAAATATTTCTTTTCAATGCAAAGTTATTTGATAGAAAATCTAATTTCTTTCATGAATACCGGACATTGATTTATCTTCTGCAGAATTGTAATGTATAGATTCAATGCAGTGAAAACTGCCTTACAAGTGTATTCTCTTCTAGATGTTGCTTACAGTAATTGAAAAGTATTGGTTTCTAGCAGTGATGCAAGGTGCATTTTCTTAATCAGAAGGCAAGATCTGGGCAATACTCATAATGCGTGGCTATATGAACATAGCAAGTGTAGCTTCTGTAAACTGTGTGCAAGCCACCTGTGGAAAGGCATGCAAGGCTGTCCTCTGTAGTATTGCACTTTATTTATGGATAGGGAATAACATGCAACTGCCAAAACCCATATCCACAGCAGGCACAACTCTATGTGTACCAGCCACATACCCCATAGAGCTTGTTCTATTAAAGGAACAATGGGGAGTTTGACTCAGTAAGAATAGAAAAAGAAAAAGGCTTTATGTACAGAGCTTCCCATCCCTACCCTCACCTTCCACACCTGCACACAGAAATAGCCATTCTTGTGGAGCTGCCATGAGATCCAATTTAGAGCTACATCATTTACTCTAAAACTAAGTCTTTTGAGAGGCTGGCTTAGGGCTATGAAAAGAATACAGTATTCACTTGTAGTAGGCCTTTTTAAGCTTTCAGAATAGATTCATCCCTTTCTGGCATACAGCTGGCCTTGTTTTGAGTTCTGCAAAATGTGCTCTGAAAAATCATCTAGCACAGACAAAAGAAAATATTTAAACAAAAAAGAGCTTTTGATCGATTTTTTTGATTAATTTTGATTAATGGATGTCTGCCTTAAAAGTGCATATTTTTCATTTTAATGATACATTACAAGAAGCACGAATTGCTGTTGTGGGATGCCAAAAACCTGTCACAATGAAATTTCATGCTATGAAATCATGAATAAACTATGTCCCAGCACACTTACAGCCTTATCAGGATGATGTTCTTCTGTAAAAATTCAACTGAATCTTGTATTTTTCACAAATATTTTTAAATAGATAAAATTAATGAGACATTCCTGCTAAAAATGTTGAAATTCATATATACATCAAGATTTCTTTGCTAATTTGTTCATTAAGTTGATGATCTTTTTAGACTGGGCTTAGCCAGCATGATTAACAAGCCATTATAACACCAATCTCATATAAAACGAAACCAATCTTGCAAATAGTTTGTTTTAAACAGTACTTCTAAGTAGTAGAGTTTTCATTAGTGGAACAGCTGGTACCTGGAGCACCACTAATTTACATTCTTCCTAATTTGATATACCAGCTGTACCTAGTAGCAGTGTAGCATTTCTGATTACCTGAAGCATCTATTTTGTAGTTAACTGTGTTAGTATTGTGGACCCCTGGTGACAGTTTTGCGGTTTCTGTGACTCCTGTATTATCAGCACTATGGAATTGACCAGGGAGTATGGGATTCCTTGAGATTTTTCTTTTTCAGTAAAATTTCTAATCTTTATTCTTGCAAATAATCCTACTAAAATGAATTCTTAAGTGTTATATGAATGTGAAATGTAATCCATATTTTAGAAGAGAAAACAATGGAAGAATGGGGAGACCTCTCTTGATTCCACAATTAAAGAATTGTTTTGTTCCTGCACATGAAAGAGCCTCAGAAATGCTGATTAAATTCCTCCCTCAAAAAAAAAAAATCTGATACACGCTTTCTCCACTGAAGCAAATTTTCCCTCAAAATGCACTGTTTCCATTTTTAAGAAAGAGCAATAAGAAACATTTTTGGAAGATGGGAAAAAGTATTTTGTGTGGTTTTTCAACTTGCTTGTGTTCTGTGAATGTCATGACACTGATAGGCAGACAAATAGATGTTTTAGCAAGGCTGGGATGTACAAAGCGCAGCTAAGAAGAGATGCACGCCTACCTATAAGGAGGTTATAAAAGAGCAGTTATGTATCTTAGACAAAGGATATTTCCCCCATGACTGAAGTGTAGCGTTCTAACATACATCTCTTCTCAGCACAGCAACATACAGATGCACCAGAACTACTGAGGGAAGGTTGTATGGAGCTTCCAGATGACTTTCCTGAAGTGCAAATAAATAATTGTTTTCCCAGTATTAATGACTGGTGTGTGGGCTGACCCTGCTTCTACATCTACCTCTCTCCCACAGGAGAAGCATCTGTGTCATGCTATGCTAGGGCAGCAAATATCAGCTCTTTCTCTTAGTCCACCAGAACTCCTACACTTCCAGTACTGCCTGTTGTGAAAAGGATGGAAAAGCACTTTTAGCTACAGACAGGAAAAGTAATAAACTACTTGTAGCAACAACAAATTAGCAGCATGCACGTATCAGCACTGCAGGATGCGCGCAGGATTTGAGTAGCAACACACTGCCAAATCCTGGAGGTATTATGGACTTTGACACTGGAAACTTAATGATGTTCAGGTTCCACAAGAACCTGATGATGTTCAGGATCCTATAAGAACTACAGATGATAAGTGTACATCAATTTACAGAGGGCATTATCAATCCTGCTTACAGGAAGGGGAACAGACACAGAGAAGGATACAATGTGGCTCAATGGTACAATTTGTAAACAAAATTCAGTGAAAATATAGTGATTCTAATGTCAGTACTCTATCTTTTAGCTGCCTTCCAGCACAACAGCAGCTGTAGATGAGCATTAAGTTTGCTTTTCATTCAAACCGCAAAGCCCCAAAGATCAGAGAAGTGAAGCAGAATAATCTAACTTTATACAGCTTCAGTTTGGGAATACCTGAGAAACAATCAATCCCAATAACTCAAGCTGACTCTGAAGAATAGAAGAGATGATGATCTCAACAGACATCACCATCTAAAGCAGGCTTGTCCTCCTTCCACATAAACTGGGCCAATTCAATGAAGGTTTAAGGATTAAAGCACTAAAGGTCAAGACAATGAAACCAGGAGGCACATGAGAATAAAGTTTGGATCATTTATCAGCACAAAAAAGTGTACTACCAAATGAAGTATCCCCAGCTGCTGGTTTTACCCACACAAACATACACCCACATGTTTTCCATATGGTTGCTACAGTAGTTCTTTTCCTGATGAGACACAGAAGAGAAAAAAAAGGGAAAACAAGAAAAAAAAACAGAAAAAGATGACCAAATGTGAAAATTACATGCCTTACTAATGGATGAAGCAAAACAGCTAGCAAATGTTTTCAAAAGAGAGAGCAAATGAATTTTACATAGCCAAGTATTTTAAAAATATGCATTTTATGAGAATCTTAGAGAAAAAACCATGGCATTTTAGGATACATTCTACATACAAGATTCCTCTATCACAGATTATGAATAATGTATGCATCCTTTCTCATTGCTTTTATATACAAAAAGTTTTGAAATATTAATTTTTATAGTTTAGAAAAAGTGCAATTAATATTTTCATGAGCACGTATTCAGGAAAAAGTACTGGGCTTCGCATAATTCCTTTTACCCTTTTCACACAAAAAATTTCTCATGAAAAATTATTTTTTTTAGCTGTATTATTATAATTTTCTTTCCATTGGAAAAAAAATGAACTGGACTTCATGTTATCTTTCATTATTGACTACTTAAATAGAACATATTTCCTAAACCAAATGCATTAACAAATAATTTTTCATTTCTCTGTCATAATTCTTATAACATGTCATTGCCTGCTTCATATTTTGTCTTATCAATCAATTAGGATCAAGTAAAAAATTACTAAAATAGAAATCTCTCAGTGACTTCAACATAAACTTGATCTGTCTCAAAATTGTTATTGCTCTTTGTAGGTTATTTTCACATTGCAAAAAGCAATGGCTGTGTTCTAACACACGTAAGACTGAATTAACCAAAAAAGAAGGCATATGAACAAATATTTATTTACTCAGGCTTTATTTTTGACTTCTCCTGTAGACCTCATATGGAGATCACAGTCATATACGCACATACATGCATATACTAGACTCTATAATTTGGAGGTTACATGTTTGAAAAGTGATTCAACAGCACAGCAGGATATACACATGAGAACGCAATGGAAATTTTTGCCCAGGGACCTCTCTTGCCTCTATACATTGGAAGCTTATTTCTTCTATCTCAGTAGCCTGTCTCTGCTCTGATTTTGTGTGAACCATGCAAAAACTTACCTTTTAGTACCTAGATTTCCAAGGATTTTAGGCTATGAGAGCTGCGCATTATAAGAATGAAAACATCACAAATTTATGCATATAAATGGTATAAATATAAATCTTAATATTAATACTCCAAAGAGCTACTGTAAAATTGAGATCCTACTCTCCTATATTACAGTACCATTCTGCATAATTTCTTCCTCACCTTTGGACACTTGACTGCATAAATCACTTCTGCTCAGTAGGTCTTCTTAAAAGGTCTGGAAATTTAACGAAAACTTAGGGAAATACAGCTGATAAAATATGCCAGCACTCACCCAGCATTGGGTAGTTTCCCACTATCTATTTTTTATTAGACATGAGCTGTACCTATGTTAGCAAGTAACATGAACCAGGAAGACTGTATATGTAGAATGAAGCAGCTGATGCTGAGGAACGATGTCCACAAAGAATGCACCTCAGGGCTATTTGGCTGTGGACAAGATCTCATCTGGTGCAATGGACTGAGTGTCAATTCATGTAGCACATCTTCTTTGCTTATTTTTATCCAGAAGTGATCTAGTTTGTACTCTTCAAGACTTCTCCCAATATGAACAAAAGTACAGTATGCCTGAATGATCAAGAGATTTGCCCCAGAAGTGCACTTTAGATCAGAATGAAAATTCTCATGGAGATTTGCCAGATACCAGCTAATGCATAAATGCCATGATTCTTGAACAGAAACAGACTTCAGTATTTAAGAAGGACAATATCCATCTCTTTATTTTGGGAGAATCAAAAAGAATCTTTTTAGGCAAGGTCCAATTTATTTTTTGGACACACCAATAAATGGACTTAAGCTTTAGTTTATATTGCAAAGTCAATTGCTCTCTCTGTAAATATTCACAGGTCTCATGAGCTGGTTATAAAATTAGTGGTGGCATAACATGAAGTGAACTAGAATTTAACAGGAAAAAGAAAAGAATTTACTTTAAAATCCCTGAATTTGAAGATCATTTTTCTGAAAAGGATTTGTGTTAATAAACTCTGTCGTAATATGTGGTGTATTGGCAGCATTTAAATAAATGTCACAATCACCTTTCTTTGAAGGCACTGTTTTAGACCCTTGCTCATCCTGTCCTTTAATTTATAACACCCATGAATATTAAGACTATACATGGCTTTCTGCTATTCAAATACATGATCATGAAACACTGTCAATGGCTTTGCAAAGTCCCTGCAAAATTTTACCTATATTATCTTTGCAACCCATTTTTTTCCCTCCACTTTGAGCTACATTACTGGAAAGTAGCACTGGGGATAAAATACTGAAGTAAATAATTTCAGCATATTTATCTAACTCACACCATACCAACTGTCCATCATTAACAAACATAGCAATAGAGCCAACACAAATGCACAGGATGAGAGAATCTTTGGTTCCTGCCTTGGAGATATTTGACAGAGGAGTTGCAGGCTTTTTTTCTCCCAAATAAGACCATTTTATATTTTTCCCAATAATACAAAATTATCTGTATAATATACAAAATGTGCTCAAATTCAGTACAATTTTTTTCATTATGCTGTTTAGCCTATTAAAAAAGTAATGCTGATAGGCTAATATGTATACTACTATTTTTTACAAATTTTTAACACTTATACGTGGTTATAATTAAAGAAAATGAACAGACCTTCAGAATTACATAATACACAGAGGAAGCCACTACCTCAGAACCAGTCTCTGGGACTGGGCTCCCCAGAGAAACATGTTAACAATCTATTCCAAGGAACACAAATGAAGAACCATGAAGACAGATTATTACAAGTACCACTCTTTATTGCTTGTTTTCTCTGTTATTTTAATAATTTTGTCATCTAGTCTGGTGATTTATGAATTCAGTAGGCTAGCAGGGAATTGACAGCATAGCCCTTTTGTCTCCTTCATTCTTTCCCTTGAGCTTACTTCACCTTGCAGCTACAAATTTGACATTATGAATTTCAAGACTAGGAAAGGACTTGGAAGCTAACTATCTAATCTAAAGAGCATTGCAGTGGCTGGATGAAGAGAAATTTAATCAGTAATCCTTTATTTCATTTCCAGGTAGGCAGATCTGATCAGCTCTCTGTTACTGTGTTGTTCAGCATAGGCAGATCACCTTATTATTCCATTCTGACAATATCAAAGTGTAGACTTCTATATTAAAAAAAAAACCATTAAAAAATCAGAAAGATAGACTTTCTAGTCTCAAGGGCTTTCTTATAATTTTTATAATTACTCTGACAAGTAATTCAGTCTTTCCTGTGCTTCAACTCCCTTCTTATGGAAGAGAACTAATAATTTCTTGCCTCACATAGCCACTGCAAGGATAATCACTGCAACATTCCAATTCCTTAGTGAGGCCCATAAAAGCACCTCTCTGAATCTCAAGACTTTATAGAGATGGTAAACACTATAGAAGACAGAACAACTCATTTTTGTAGGATCAATTACAATTTCTTAAAACAAAATAAAACAAAACATTCCTCAAACCAAGAGAATAGCTTACAGATTCTTTTCTCGTTTTAAGTGACAATATATCTAATTTTACTACTCTGTGCAATAAAATTATGCTACAATTGCGTTATCTGGCAGAATTTTACATTCAGTTTGCTGAAGAAGGAATGAAGTAGTTAAGTGCAATTCAGAACCATGCCTTATAATAGCTTTCAGACATGGCGAATGAAACATTGCAATGAACATGTCAAAATAACAAATAAAATAAACCAATCCTCTTTATATCCAACATGAATGAAGCACATTTTTGGTTCTGTCTTTTGTTATACAAATAAGCCAAAATTATTGTTTCTGGCATAGATAACAACTGTGTTACTGACCTTTAACTTTCTGATAATACCAAATTAGTCTATCAGCATAGAAATTACTCAAAATAAAGACAATATTTATATGCCACAGTAATGCATACCTTTACTAAAAACAAATTCTCAGTAAAAGTAGTCAGTGTTTCAAGTTTTCATCACCTTTATTGCAGTTCTTAAACTCCACAAATGCTGTTTGCCAGAATTCATTAGGCTTATAGAGGAATCTCCTGATTCTGCACTCACTGATATTTTTTTTTTCTTGGACTCTACCACTGGCATCAGTTAGAATTAAACTAGCAGCAGTTACCTGCTGTTGAGCTGATACAACGGGATTTGACAAGCAGAAGCTATTAACTGGCTTATATAGCACTGATGAAAAGTATTCTCAGATTCTAGAAGATACACATTGCACTAATAACCTCAATGAGATTTTTTTCTTTGCTTGCTCTTTGATAGGTTTTGCTTCAGTTCTCATAATAAGAAAAAAACCCCTATTGTTAGAGCAATTCAACTGCCCTGCTCCACTTTATAAATTGTAACCCTTAATTCACATACGCCATAATACATAAATATCTATAGGCTGATGGTTTTTGGCACAGTTACTTTTGTTAACTGTCCAAACATCTTGACACCATGATGAAAATATCTTTCATTCCTGCACTACAAAACACTGAAACCCCTTCACTCTCTTCAGCAGGGTAATTCTACATCAACACCAAGGTACAAGAGAAAAAGACTTGTGATCAGTTGAGAACCACAGCTTACTCAAACATGACTGTTGAAAAGCACCATCACCAGAGAAATTTGACTAGAACAACCACTGCTGAATGGCATAGTGTCATTGTCAGGGACCACTACTCACTGCCATAGTCATAGGGAGAAAAGGTTTTAATAATTAGAACACATTTATTGACATTATCCTCTAAGATACTGGAACAGAAAATTCTCTGTCATATTGCCTCACCTTAAGCTTCTTCAAAGGACAAGTGGAACTAAGCACCAGAAAAGCATTTTTGAAGAGAAGTAAAGAAAAATCAAAAGCCTGGTGCACACATTCTTGACAGGCCTAATTCTTATTCAACCAGCACAGAAAACATCTCTGCTTCAATTTATGTGCTATTCACTTTGTATATAAAGACTGTATGCAAACATATAAAAAACTCTGAAGGTTATTCAGTTTGAAAGACAAATGAGGGCTTCTGCCACAGAAATAAAGCAGAAGGTATAAAAAAACTTCTTTTCATTTGCTTTTTGCTTTTCAGCTTAACAGGTAGTCAGATTAACATGACGTGATTTCAACTCTTACCCACTTTAAGGAGCCATATTAGTTTTGTGAAGCAGATTGCAAAATATTATTTAAATGACCTGCATTTTCTAAGAACTAGATTTGTATAAAAAGATAACACATCACAGCAAGAAGACACAGGGGAATATTTACACTTCCCATCTGTCTTTGGCAGCCACGTTTGAGCGCAGATACCACTGCAGTTCAAGGGCTGTAAATGACAAGCTTGCCTGGGAGGTTTCAGCGCACGTGATTAGGTCCCCTCCCATCCCCAAATTGGCCTGAGCACATATTGAGCTGGATTCTCTCTCACCTGGTGGCCCAGAGAGAATCACACTGGCAGCACGGAAAACTGAGTGTGTAGGCTGCAGCACGAGCTCAGTCCCTCAGCAAATAGGACAGTAAGTATAGCTGCAGCCACACATAGTGTAGGCATTCAGTACCTAGGCCAAATTTAGAGTTCAGGCAACCTCCGAGGGGCTTGTAGGGGGACCAAGCAGGCTCATCTCTATTTAAAGATCTTTTTAAGGAAGATCTGCGAGCTACCTGTGCCAGAAAACAGTGCCATTCCACAGTTAGCGTAAAATGGTACATAGTATGAGATCTTGAAAGACATGAATATTTGCAACAGTATCACAAATATCTTTCTAACTGGATGTTTTTCTCAATATCACATTAGAATGCTGACCTGCACTACTGTCTTAAATCTTTTGAATATAGGATTATTACTAATACAGCCACAATCACTAAAAAATTAGTCCGCTGCTACATGAAGTACTGCAGATGTTTGCATTTTACATACATGGAGTAATATTTATACATTCACTAGAAGAAATAATTTTTAAGAAAGTATTTTTTCTTATTTAGAACTGAATTGCTCCTTGATCAAACTGCTGCACATGAAATTGTCCAAACAACTTTGCACACTTAGATGAGCCACTTCTGGGGACAAGACCAACATAAAACCTTGTCACTATTTTCTCCTAGGTGAAGAACATGTCTTACTGTCAGTGCTGCCCACAGACGAATGATGTACTGTGCTGTGTGCAAGCAGCCTCCAACCCAGAACTCTGTATCTGGCAGAGGCTAAAAGTGGGTAACTAAAGAAAAGCAAAGCATACAGTTAGAGAATGCATACTTCACCACATAATTTCCGAGCCCCAATGATCTGTGGAGACATTGGTGGTGACTCTGCAGTTAGTCTTCAACAGACTGATTTTTTCATTAACTTCTTCACTCTCTTTTCACACACATGAAAAGTTCTATACATCCACAGCAATCTGTGGCATGGAGCTACCTATTTCACATTTATACATTTGTGATGAATCACCTCCTTTTCCTTGCTCTCAATTTGCTACCTGTTGGCTTCACTTGATACCCCCATCTTGAATTGGTGAAGGGGGGAATTCCTCATCTTTCAGCCTCCCCACTCTGTTCTAAATACTATGGAGACTACCATATCTCCTCCTCTATGTTTCTTTTACAGCCTAAAGAAAGCAATCTTGCTCAGTCACTCCTTTCTGAGGATGCAGCCTAAAGGTACTGTCTGCTTTTGCATCCTCTTTTCTCTTCCCAGTTCTTTGGGACACGCCCTTTGCCACCACAGATAAATAATTCATACACTGTGGAACGTATCGGCTCACCATGAATTTAGCTGCAAATCCCTATTAATGACATTTATTTTCTTCTGCCACTGCTAAGAACTTTTAACATACAATTTGCTTATTCTGGCATTCACCACACACTAAGCAAATGTACATACTGCTATTATAAAAGAATATCTAATTTGAGAGAGGTTCCTCAGAGCACAACAATTTATTAATGAAGTTGGAATTGTTCCCCTTCTCCTCAAGTATATGTCACTTTATATAAAATATAATCTCTTATTTTAATCCTATTTTGTAAGGTCCTTTTCCCATTTTTCCCATTCAGCCTTTGTCTTTACTAACTCAACTAGTTTAATATGAACAGCAAACACCACCACCCGGATATTCACACATTTTCCCAGTTTATTTATGATCCTGCTAAATAACATAGGTCCCAGCCTAAATCCTTACTGATACGGAATATAACACAATACTGTCCAGGATGATACGTGAGAATATTTATTTCAGCAGTCAGTTAAGTATCTTCATGACATTAGGAGTGAATAATCCATCTATTTTTTCAGCAAGCAGTAGCAAGGTCATAATGTCATACAAATTCCACAGTATCAATAACAACTTTAGCTTACATGTTCAATGCCTGACAGTTAAAATAAATACAATATACACAAAGAAACAATCTCTGTAATTAAAGCTGGTTCTAGAAGATGGGATCTTTTTTCAAAGCTTGGCTTTATTCTCTTTTTTCAAAGCTTGGCTTTATTCTCTGTATTTTTTTCTCTTGTAAATACAAGAACAACTACTGCACACAGGTGCACACACAAGACCCACTGTACTTCTGAAGTATTTTAACTTTTTAAGATAATACTGCCATTGCTCAATCCATAACACTTTTGGCTACCACCACTGGAGCCACTAATTTCAGAATACAGTGAAAAACAGGCAATTTGAGCCTAGAGGAAGAAAAATGTCATCGTTTAACTAGCTGATGGAAAAATATAGGGCAGCAAGAAAGCAGCTTGCATACGGTGATATCTTGTACAGGACATCCCTTGCAATTCTGTGGCAGAAGTCCCACCAGTTCTGAAAGGACAAGGATCTCAACTGCTTCCATTATTCTCTATCTACACACCCACATTGCTACAATTTCTGAATTTGTATAAAATGGCTCTCTCTTGCCATCTTGCTTCTTGAGTATTTCTCTAAATTTTATCTCACCTATCCTATTTTAACCTGGCTTTCTCCTACCCTCTTATGTATTTTTTAGTGCAACAAGAATCAACAGGATTGGATTTTTTCTTGCATGTATTTATGAAACAAAACTTTATTCGAAAGAAAATTAAATTTAAGCTAGTAACTAATAATTAAAAGTATATTAGGCTTACTTTCAGTCTGTGTCAGTGCTGATGAACATTTTCTTACTCATAAGTATGTCTTTCAGCTTTTCTCTTCCCTTTTTCACCTTGTATGAGATATCAGCCCCCCAGGCTGGGTGGGGAGAGGAATGTCATACAGCAATATTGACTTAAGAGTTTTTTTCTCATTCGTCCTCCCTTGCCTGTGTAACACTGTATCTCACTGCTGTGCAGCCGTCATAGAACATATACTTCTGGAACCACACAGTGAACTAAACAAAGGAATGTATCAGAGTTTAAAAATAATCCTGGAGAGAAAAGGACAATTTTCAACCAGCTTGTTTTTATGCTTGAGATCACCTTCTACCCTTAGAGACTTATAATCTCTGGCTTGTAAATGACTCTACATTATTGGATTATTTGGAATTTTTTAATCTATATTTAGATAAGAGTAAATGTTGAGGAACAAGCAGCAATTAAGAGAAAGAAATACAGAATAATGTTGGTATAACAAAAATATATGCTGGTGCTGGTACTGGTACATTTGAATAATATTTATTTTTATGTAATATTATTTCCTAGGTTTCAGTCTTGTCACATTCAACTTTTTTTTGTTAAGACCTTTTTTGACTTTCATGCATGTTTTTTTTGCAGGCTTTTCTTTCAGGTAGAAAAAATGTAATCTAATCTGGTTTACATATAAATTATCCTGTAACAAATACAAAGGCCATTTATGAATGCAGTTCCTTTCGTCAGACTTCAGCCAACACATGCAGAAAACATAAGCTTTTGGGTACACAAGGTTTATTTCAAATCAGAAAAGAAGCTGTGGAGTTCAAAATTAACTATAAGCTGGGTTCAATGCTCAGAATTTAATTGCGTATGGAACAGACCCTCTGTAAGGAGTAAGGTAATTGTAGCTTTTGTAGCAGAGTGGATGTCAGGTACAGGGAGAGAGAAAGAAGGATCAGAGGATGAATATCTCTAGAGGGAGAGGAGACAGTAATTTACAGCCTGTGGTACATGGAGTTGAGTGAGTGAAATAGTATGTGCCATAAAACCACCACCTGCTCTTAGTCCATTGCTTTCCCTATCAGGTAAGAGTTACAAATTGTAATTTAATACATATACTCAAGAAGCAAGGGGTTTTGACACCTTAGAACATTGGCTGTGTCTTAGTAAAACAATGAATTTAAAACGATGTAAGTATTCACTTTTTAACATCTAATGCTAAAATTTTAAGTAGAATTATGAAAAAAAAAACCAAACATTATTTTTAATGTATGAAACTTGCTGTTCTCATTTTTCTGCAAAGTATATCTGCATCATATCAGCATCCCTCCAAAATAACCAAAAGCAACAAAAAAGTCCACATTGTGAAAAAACATTTTGTCTCATAAATATGAAATCCTGAGCTTTAAACTAGTCTACTGTCACTTAGCAATTCTTTTATTAATGTTTCTATAATTTGACTTTTCCTAGCGGGAATTTGCACTTTTTGTAACATGCTTGAGTGAGATTTTATTCTATCCCCTTATTTTTAAGACCTCATGAGCTGCAGCAATCATAACTTTTATTCAACTTCTGAAACTCCATATTACTTTGGTTTACACATTGCAACCCAAATAGAGGAAAGGCTAAAGTTATTTAATACTTTTTCATATTTTGTTGCCTTATGATTTCCATTTAATTTCTTACTTGTCACTCTGATGCCTTTCCAGACTGGAGATCTTGAGATCTCAACTACTGCCAGTATTTTGCTTCTAATTTTCCTCCTATGAGCTACCTAAATAAATCAATAAACAACTGAAGCCACTAGAACAGTGAGAAACATTGTAAGATGCGCATCTCTACCACTCATGACAATAAAAATAGGTCTTTATATAAATTGCAAAAAGATAAGCTTGCAAAAGTAAACATTAAATGGCAGCCTGACTTTCTCATGGGGGTTTTGTGTTTCCATGTTTCTACTTCTTTTTCAGACTTTCACATGCAGCTGTCAAAACTGCTTTGTGTCTCATGTACTTTATGCAATATACAGGATGCAAAGCTTTTAGAGTCATCACTTTTTTCACCAGACGGAAGTAAGTGAGAGAGACAAAGGTCTCAACTCAACACAGCAAGATCAGAAGCCCAAAGTTCTGCCCCCAGTTCTGATTCCTCTTACACCTTTTTTTTTTTTACCATCTCATTTCTCCTCGTCAATTTTCTTATCTGTAATAAATCATGACAATGCTTTTACTTGAAAATGTGAACTATACAAATTCAGTCAGTTTAGTAAGCCAGGCTAATGGGATCATGCCTGGTCATACTTTAAATTATTGTCTAAGAACCACTAAGGCAAGAATTTCACTGTGATGTCTGGTGACAGTGGTGGGTATATGAATTCCTGTGGGTAAAGACAGATACACGGAACAAGCTCATTCTTATAAATACTATTTGGAAGATCTTTCATATTAAAATCAACCAGAAATGAGTAACTGTGATGTCCTGCATCACTGGAATCAACTAATGCATTACAAGCAGTGGTTCTTGAAGCAATTCTTATCTCCTTGAAGCTGGCACAGTGCAAATGTTTAATGGAAATTATATACAGGTCTCTCTCTAATATTGTTACTTCAGTTGTGGACATAGAATCTGACAAAATAAGAAAAGCCTTATGACAGCTTTACATAATATATTATTGTGACCCTCTTAGCAAAAGTCTAGTAGAAATACTATTTAAAAAAATAATCAGATTAATCAGGGTGCAGATATGAACAGACACTCCAGCATTTTTTTCCCTCAAAAGGGGGTAGCCTTCAAATTCACTGCATGTATTTCTTTTCCTTTAATTTTATTTTTCTTTCAACTTAACCCAGTGCTTGTGAATAACACAAAAATGATAGCCACAACACTAAATTTGTTTGTCTGAGAACAGGTTCTGTACAAGCAGTGCAAAAAATTCCCTTTCACAGACTGCCCTGTCATCCAGACATTCACCCAAGAGGGAAAATATAAAAACGAGTATGCATTCAGAAGGAGGTGTTGATTTAAGCCTGATGGGAGGTCATCAATATTAATATATTAAAAACTATCCATTATAAAACGCATAAATGAATTGTATGCTCATATTTCAGATGCAAAGGATAAATTATGAGTTTTCAGAAAAGCACTCTGTTCTGGTTACAGATATAGAGTTCTACTTCCCCAAATCAGCACTGTTTCTGCGTTGATATATGGAGAAACCTCTGAAAGTGGTGAGGCTTTCTCAGACTGAGGCAGATGAATGTTATTATATGCCCCCTGTCCTGCCATAGGGGAGTCATGACTATTACATTTTTCAGCTGGTGAGGATCATAGCAAAAAAGCAACTGTAGTAGCTTGAAAGTGAGCATATATAATGTAACAGAAGTTTAAAGAACAAAATGTCGCAAAACATGTAGGCTATAAATTACCAAGATAATACCTGGCAAAATTAGAATATTTAGTTCTTCGCACACTGGAAAGCAGAAGAGAAATGGCTATTACCTGGAAGAGGACTTTGAAATCTTTTCCTATGCATCCAATCTGTGTCAGTACAAGTTGCCACATGCCTGTCTCTGAAAGCTTGAGGAAAGCCAGCAAAAATCCCTACTAAGAGCAACTGCACAGGCATACAACACAAGAAAGATGCACTAAATTTACACACCAGAAACACAAATACACACATATAAAAATGGAAGCATGCTACATGCATAACAAATAAAAAACTTTTGTTAGTGTTACCTTGACAGTGAAGAATATATACTGTTCTCATCTATTTTGTTCTCTTAAACTTTCATTTTATTATGCTGCCTCTTTATGTCACTATTGAAACTCTACAATAAAGAAAGGTTATGAAAACATCTTTAATGTTCTGGTGGGGTTGCACCCCCTTGAGCTACCCCTGCATAAGGGCAATTAAAACTGTGACCTTACTAGTGATTATAATCTGGGCTAGGACATGGCCATGCTTCAGGATCTGATACTTTGATGACTTCTGTCACCATTCAGTGAGGACCAAGTTTTGGCTCCAAAGAAGACTAATGATTTTTTTTATCCTAATTCACACATATGCTGTTTTGTCTGTCCTGGAGCTTCTCAGTACCAGGAAGACATATGAAGGACAGTAAAGTACATGAGTATGCCTTATTCCACAGAAAGCCTTCCATCATCCCTTCAATTTTCAAGGATTACATAGCAACACCATATTCCAATTTTGCTTTTTAGCCTGGGCCTTCTTACATGGATGTCTACTAAAGGGGATTATCTTTTGTTTAGTAATCTGAGGAATTTTTATGGATCTTCCGTCTTACACAAGCTAAGGATTTTCAAACTTTGATTTAATATTCAAGTTAAATGCCTTTAATATATCAATATGAAGCACTATTGCATGATCTCTCACTGTGAGCTAGTCTAATCCCTATCAGTTTCTAAACTATATTTTGATTTGTAAACTGACACTTCCTGAGATACTTTTCTAAAAGCAGACATAAAATTAATTAAGTACACTGTCTGATAACAGCTGATATTATTGCTGTAATTCTGTGTTCTCTTACAGGTGGCTTCCAAAATTAACTAGTCATCCCTAACTGTTTAATGAAATTGTCAGCTGACTTAACAGACACATTAAAACCCTATTTATTAATTACTGTGACATTAATAGGGCAACAGTTTACAGGATGAAGATAAAATCCTGTGATTTCAAGTCAAATGAAATATCCTGCACTTTATAATTTCTATTTCTTTAAAATATAGCACAACAGTATTATAAAAATAATTACTTTGATAATATATGATTTTGGAATAAAGCTAATTTATGGTAACTATAAACATATTGATCAATAACTTACTTGTACTTCATACCTTAAAAAAATTCTGCAATTTTTAAAAATTAAATAAGTTCTAAAGATATTAATTAGCCACTGCTGACTGTATTTCAGCTGACAATGTCTTGAATTTATATTAAGCATGCCTTTCACTACCTGGATTTAAAAGAACACACTTTGGCTAGAGAGATTCTCCCATTCAGTGCTTTACCTTCTTTGAGAGCTTTGTGGAAAATTAAGGGAAAACACTAAACTCTCCATCCCGGGGGATATTTTGTGGGGTTTTTGTTTGGGTTTTTGTTGTTGCTGTTTTGGGTTTTTTGCTTGTTTGTTTGGGGTTTTTGTTTGGTTGGTTGGTTTCATTTAGGGTTTGATTTTTGGTTTGGTTTGGTTTGGTTTTGGATTTTTTTGGGGGGGCAGGTGCGTGGGTTTTTTTGAAGGGATTATAAAAAGAAGACTTATCAAAAAACTAGGATGTTCTTTTTTTAAGTATATTGAAGCAAATAGTCAATATAGATGAAATAAGTTGTGTTAAACATTGAAAGGATTCTTCACAGGTAATAAACGTTGGAAAAAGAAAGATCATATGGAATGAATTGCATTATTTTGTAAGCAGAGTTTTTTACTTTATATTACTGATGTACTAATTAAACATCCTAATTTATTTTATCTGGCAGCACAAAGATTCTTCCGTCATTTTATTTATTAGGTGACAGTGTTGTATGATATCTTCTCAGTAAACTTCACTATTGTGTGTGCTATACTGCAATTAGATCTTTCCTTATTTTAGGAAAGTGTCTTTTCTACAACTTGAAACAGCTCCAAAAAAATCTAGAGCTAAGAACGTGCCAGGCAAATCCGTGATGCGGTAAGTGATATTATTTATGAAAACATCCCATTAGTTCATAAGTTGCTTATAAGTTTAAATTCAAATATATTGATAATAGTCAATTCTGTGCAAAACATTAATTTTGACAGCTCACAACTGACTCTAGATGACTACTCAGACTCCCTTGAGGAATAAAGACCAATGATTTACAGTGGTGCAGCAATAACATCTCTTTCTTCTGAGGCAAAACCCACAGCAATCATGTTCCTTGTGCTACAGCACTGAATATGATTAGAGTCCCCATTTGCACCAGAATGAAGATAGGTGTTAGAGAAAGTGGAATTTATATCAACCGGAGTCACAAAGATGCAGTTTTTCATTATGTGACCCACCATTCTTCAGACTTTAAAACAACCTTATTACCTCTGCAGTGTACACGCACTTCTGTATAAATTGTTTTAACTAGTATGTTTTATTGCTTAAAAAAATGCCTATACATGTTATAGCCATGTACATTTTCGACTGATTTGTCAAATCTGATGAACCGCATGTAGTTTTTTCTCCTTTAATTATACCTCCTTTACTCAGAACAGTTTCTTGGAAGGGGAGGAGGCAAAATCAATTTTCTGTTAACTTTATTTAGATTTAGAAGAAAATAAAGAAAAATATGACCAACACAACCACATTCCCAGCTTTTACATTTAGAAAAGCTAAAATGGTATTAAATTAAAAACTGAAGCATGATGCCTCATTTCTATGCTAGGAGAAACTGAACTTCACTGTCTAGGGAAGTAGCATTTGAGCACCTAGGAAATTAATTCCCAATCTCTTATTTTCATTGAGTAAGGGCCTTTACTTAAGCCAAAAATTTTACATAGTGTCCAATTATAACCTGTGTTCTTTTTTTTCAGGTCTTGTTTTCAGCTTTCCTTTCTGTATACTCTATTATCTCAATTCACCCCTCCACACACCTCTCTAACAGTTGGGTATCAAACTGCTTATTCCCTATTACAGAAACAATGGTATATAATGAGAGGAGAATTGCATAAATTCTCTGCATGTGTGAAACTGCATGTCTGTACACAAAGTATAAAAGCTATAAAACAAGAGTTTGAACTATGAAGCAATAAAACATATTAGAAATACCTGAAAATTATCTGAACAATCAGAAATAAAAGTAAATTATACAGGGGCATAAGATAATAGAGCAAAAAGCAGGTATCTTCATTACCTGGAAACTGTCATGGAGCAACTACACCAGTCACAGATATGACTGCACATTCTGGGCTAAGATTTCTGGCTTAAAGCTTATCTCTGCTATCACTCTGACATTCGTTACTAAAAATTAAGTATGCTATTACAGAAGATTCATTTAAAGCTAGTTGTAAATCACAAACTTAGAAGCACCATTTTTTTTTTTATTCCAAAAGCAAAGATAAGAAAATATGACAAATATACTGTAGAAATTAAATGTTAGAAACTTGTGCACTAAAAGTAATAATAACACTTATAGTGCCTATATGAGAGGCTGAACGGCGAAGGGGATGGACAGAGGGAAACTACGTTAGTTGGAGAAGATTTGCCCCACTCAAAACAGGTACACATTTATTTCACATTTTACTATTTCTCTGCTTCATTTCAACTTTTAAAGAAAGAGTAAAAAATTACCTTTCCAACATACTGAGGTTCAGAGCCCATGTATTCCTCCAGCACAAAAAATTGATTCCACACCCAGCCTCGTTTGACTCGCTGGGCAAATGACCTCCTCCCTGGCACTGTGGCAACATTTTCTCTTGGCTCTGGTTCTAAAGTCTGTAGTGGTTGTGGATGCAGTGGCGTTAGGAGACCTCCATCAAACAGGACACAGAGAAGCAGGGATAAGCAGTTCCTTGTAAGCATTGGCAATGGCTTCCCTACAGCAAGTAATAAAAACTCCAGTACTTAATGCAGAGCAGAGGAATCCAGGTTTGAGGTGTCTGTGGCCTCCACCCCTTAGCTTCAGATTTTATTGCGGAAATGCTAATGCAGGCATTAATCCTTCTGACGACAAGGTTTTTGCTGCATTAAATTCCATCTAAAGGGACCTATAAAAGAGATTTATATGCAAAGTCAAATTACATAAAATTACATTGAAGTGTTCATCAAAATTCTCACACCAAGTTAGTTTATAGAGACAGACAAAAAGATTAGGAATTACATTTTTAAAGAGATTACTATTTTGTTTATAGCACTGAGCTGCTCTAGAACATTATACAGTTATTATAAGAACAGGTCATTCTTGCTTTGCTTAGCATTACCTTTGTGTCTGAGGACAGGCCATTTGCCTTTGCTTCATGACCCAGTTATCAAACAAAACTGTCACCCATCAGCGATGTCAAAAATATTTACTCTGGGTTTACACAGAAAATATTGGAAAAGAATCTTCCATACTGCTGTCCAGAGAAGAAATGCTTTGCTTGTTGTCTTTGCCAGAAAAATATCTTGGGGGCTATTCTACTGTTTGCTGGTTGCATGGTAAAAGAAATACTGGTAGTAGGATTTAAGATGGATGCATTTACATTTTGAAAACAAAAATACAATTTATATCACTGTGGAAGTCAGCACTTTGTAAGGCCATATTATGTCATCGATTTTTAAGCAGAAATTTCTCCCAAATTAACAAAGAGTTCTGCTTAAAAATCAATGCCATGATATGGAACTCAGAAAAGAAGAAAAAATACCTACCACATACATTTTTTATTTTCAAACTCTTACAAAGGTTATATTTTCCTTATTAATACTTTTATTAATACCCATAACAATAAATAACATAAAAGTTCTTATTTGTTAGGTACATGATGAAGTATCTAAATAGAAAGGATTTATAATTGGGAGCCTGGAAAACCTAGTAAGTTTTGAAGAAGAAAAATAAAACCACTCTGGAAAAAGAACTGCACTTCCTCTTCTAAATGTAGGGAAAGATTTTCTGTTTTAATTAGAAAGGCTATTGTTTAAGCCTTCATAAAAAAGAAAGTAAAAAATGTGACAAAAGGTATCTATTTCAAGTGAGTGTTTTAACTCTGCCACCAGAAAGGATTAAAAATGAGGGAAGAACTATTTGCCTATGTTCCTTCAAAAAAAAATATTTCTGATCAGGACATATATAATTTTTTTTTTTTTTTTTTATCTTAGGTACAATGAATACAAACTTCCTACTCACAGTATCATTTGTATTCTATGGCTTTTATTCTGGCAAAGAAACTTTCAGACAGGACCCAACCACGTTACAGAACTGCACTCAGTATTAATATATTTAGTATGTATTTCTACTAGTGCCTTCTTTTATTTAACAGTCCACATGACTTTTGTGCTTCTCTCTTCAATGTATTCAATGGTATATCGCATCAAGTTCATCTATTATTCAGTTCCAAGAATTCCAAACTCCCGTGTCTCTCCCTCCACCATTGCAGGGCTCATGCCTAGGTTTTTATGGCAAAATTGCAGCAACCATGAAATACAAGGTAGGCGGAAATAAAAAAAGCAAACAAAGAATTCAAAGTATCCTTTTGAAATACCCAACAATAGAGAGGAGCTGGAAATAAATAACATTAAAAAGTGGGATAGCTTGCACTGCTTCACAACCCCCAAAATCACACTGTATTCAATTTAACTACTGTACCATTGCTCTTTGCTGAGGCTCTGTACATTACAGTTCTCCCAGCAGAGCTCTGCCTCCGGCCATGTCTGTCAGTCAGGGAGCTTTTAAAATGTTATACTGCACCAAAAGTAATGCAAAGAGATTGAAGGACTTCAGTGAAAGGAGAACAAGTCCCCTTTGGCTGGAAGGTTAGTAATAAAGTGCAAAATGCAGAGCACTTTAACCCATTCTCTGTCAGCCCCTCGACTACCTTCCAGAATGCATGCTGCAGAGTCAGGAAAGAGCAGCGCTAGTGCTTGCTTCATTCCCTATAGCTTCAAAAAGCTGATGAATGTGAGGGTCAGAGAATAATGGGAAGCTAATATGTGCTGCAGTACAGAATGGCAGCACAGATGCCCTCATCATCTACAAAAAGGCTCACTGTGAAGAATTTTCTAATTTAAAGCTCAGAAGTTAGAAGGGTGGTAATCGAGAACCCAGCACTTTGGGACATAAGAGAACCACTACAGCTTGCTGCTGCATAACACCAATGCAGCAGGAGACTGAGGCAAAACCCTGCCATATCTCCTTCTCCATTATTTTATTACTGGCTTTGGAGGAAGGCTGGTGCCTGACAGAATACATTTAATAGCACACCTGGAACTTGTACAGCAATCCAAAGGATAAGACTGATACTTCTTTTAGTCTGTTTATTGTTTTGCCTTTTTTTTTTTTTTTAAGCTAAGTGTTAGTCTTCCAGCCAAGATGCTAAAAACCTGTCCTGGTGCTTTTATATGGTCATAGGCTCATTAGACACTTAAGTCTAGCACCCTTATATACCTCTGCCCAGAAAACTGATATGAGGGCTAAGAGATTAGGATTTAGAAATCCAATCATAACAATCAGCCATAAGGGAGGTACTGTATTTTCTTTTTTTTTTTTTTTAAGGAATTATTTCCTCTGGTGCTTATGAAGGGATAAAAGTTTCTATCTATATATTAGTCCACATATGTTCCAGTAGGTGACTAATAAGTGGAACTTATTATTTCAACTTAAAATAATCTTGAGACCTGGCGCAGGCTGCTCAGAGAAGCTGTGGCGGCCCCATCCCTGGCAGTGTTCAAGGCCAGGCTGGATAGGACTTTGAGCAACCTGGTCTAGTAGAAGGTGCCCCTGTTCATGGCAGGGGGGCTGGAACTAAGTGATCTTTAAGGTCCCTTCCAACCTCAACCATTCTACAATTCTATATCTAATGAGAGAGTTGTGCACCCTCAATGCATCTCTTTCTCATACAGTATGAATGTACGGAAGGCCAGATTTTTCTTAGCTCTTGCTTTTTTTCAAGATTAACTGCTGTCAATCACTTTTTCAGACTATCTTGCACAGATTTAAATACCACTATACATGACTTAATTAACCCATGAGGAGGGGTAAAAAGGGAATGCCTGGATGAACTTGTCCCCAAACATTCTTTTACTGAGATTACATTTATTCAATTCCCAATTTGAAAAGGTGAAATGACCAGCAGCAAGCATGGACAATCTGTTAAAACATACTAATTAAGAAATCTTGATCTTATATACTCTGTCTGCAAAACTGCAGGCTTAGAAACTCATGAAATGCAAAAGATGAATTAAGTATCGCTACTATTTATTGAGAATAACAAAGTACAGTATAAATGGTCCTCGTGCAAGACTTTTGATGCTGACCTGGATTATACTGCTATTAACCTTAACAGCCCAAACAAAGGAATATTTTTGGTACAGCAAAACTGATGCATGCCAGTAATGCTTCAATAACCATGAATGAAAGAGACCCATCACCCTGGAGACACAAATCACTTCACCAAGCCTGGTACAATGTGGCATGGACAATCCCTCTGGTCAGTTGGGGTCAGCTGTCCCAGCTGTGTCTCCTCCCAGTTTCTTGTTTATCCCCAGCCTACTCGCTGGTGGGTGATCTGAGAAGCAGAAAAGGTCTTGACTCTGTGTAAGCCCTGCTCAGCAATACCTAAAACATCCCTGTGTTAATCAACACTACTTCCATCACACATCCAAACCAAAGCACTGTACCAGTTACTATGAAGAAAATTAACTCTATCCCAGCCAAAACCAGTGCAGATCTGTATGATCTACTTGGATCAGACAACAGGTGCACTACTGTCACAAGAAATGACAAGCAAGAAATACTAAGCTCCATGAAGCACCCAAAACTGTTTTCAGTGAATGGATGCAAATTGCTTACTGAGAAACTATCCATCACGCAATGATGGTAGGATCATTTCTGTGGCCTATTTAAGCATAAATCTATGAGCGTACTTTTGCTTATGTGAAACAACAGCTAATGTAGAGCAACCATCTTACTACTCATAAAGAGGTTTCAAAAAACTTGCCAGTACTGAAAAATGGTTGATCCACACCAGATGGAAAGCCAGCTAAGACCTATAAATGTGGATATGCTCTAACAGGTGACCATTTAACCTCACTTCTTTGCAATATCCTGAAGTAAGAAAACACAGCAACAGAAAAAAAGTCTATGCTGTCAGTATCTACTAAAATTAACTGCTAAGGTATTTGAGATTACATATCTTGTGGTTAAAGGAACAGTAAAAGGATATGGAAAACCTCAGTTCATGTCTCACCTTGATATGGTTTCTTATTCTGACCTTTGATGAGCAAATCAGTTAGGCTGATATTCTCAAGGGTATTTATTTAGATAGAGAATTCCTGTTTGATTAGAGTCTTGATGTCCATATTTCTCATGATTTTGATTTTCTTGAGCTTCACAACCTATCTACACACTTTGGAAATAAGCTTTCCACCTTTTTTTCACCTTATCTTTTTTTAGTTAGGGTAGGAACTACTTGGTAACCCAAGTAACCCATTAAAATGGGGGTTAGCAGGTAATTTACAAGTAAACAGATTAGAAACCTCCAACTACCATGGAGAACAATTCTCAGCCTCTCCACTGCACAAACTGGAAGAGTTTCAGCAGAGTGATTGAGCAAGCCCCACCTCTGATGCCACCAACTCCATTTGGCAAGTGCAACACGTGGAATCCATACCAGATAACTCTCACAGGATGAAAAAATGTTTCTAAATGCAAAGCCAACACCTGACTTACTGGAGTCTTTAGCATGATACAAACCAGTTACTTGTTTATCTCCCTTTATCTGGGACACAGTAAGCCTTAGAAACCATCCTTGCTTAAGCTCAGCCAGAAACTAAGCATCGCACAGCCACACACTCACTCCATCTCCCCAGCAGGATGGAGGATGGAAGAGAACGGGAAGGGTAAAAATGGGAAAATTCACGGGTTGACATAGTAACAGTTTAATAATTGAAATAAAAGGTAATAATAGCAATTTTTATTAAAAATAATAATAAGTAATGAAAAGGAAAATTACAAAGAGAGAGAAATAAACCCCAAGAAAGGCAAGTGATGAAAATAAAAAGAGTTGGTCACCACCAAACATTGTCATCCAGTTGCCCAGCAGCATTCCTATGGCCAACCTTCCCCCTAGATTACTGTTGATTATGACATTATATGGTATGGTTTATCACTTTGGTCAGCTGTTCTGGATATGTCCCCTTCCAGCTTCCTTCCCACAGCTTATTCACTGGCAGGGTGATATGAGGATCAGAAAAGGCCTTGACTATATGCAAGCACTGCTCAGCAATAACTGAAACATCCCTGGTCTAAGCCCAAATCCAAAACATACCCCATGTTAGCTACTATGAAGAAAATTAAGTCTATCCCAGTCAAAACCTAGTGCAGAAACTTATAATGGCTCTCTAACTATATAGATTGGTCCCTCATGAATTTGAATGCCTGAAACTCTGTACTTCAGTGGTGTTTATATGAGGAGGAACAGAAACTCAATACCGTATGTCGATCCCAAATATTCTGTAGTTTAATGATCAGACTAATCTGATAAAATGTGAGAAATATGGATACAAAACACATAAATGGAAGATGAATGTTGGTATTTCAGGAAGACACGTCATCATCTAGAGAACTGTACTAACTGAACTCCTGGACAACAAGCAGATGATGACCTTTCTCTTATAATAAGGTGAATTTAGCTTTGTAATTCTCTTACAAAAAAAAAAAAAAAAATCCTAACATTTCATGTCAAATATTTTGCTTGATATAAAGTAATTAATTATACAACTTGGCAAGTAAAATATGAGCTTGATTAAGGCTATGACTTTAGGATTTGACTGGCAAAGTGACTCCCTCTCTCTTAAATGGTTATTTGCAGAGCTGTATTTTCTATCCTGAGTTAATAGTTCAATTTTAATGTCACTTATGTCCATAAATATCAGGAGTGATACTATGAATCTGAAATACTCTATTCTGCTTTTACTGGCATAAAACCAAAGTGAGATGAGAATGATGTCCCTGATGCTTGAGTACGATTTCCCTTGTAGCACATTCATAGGAAGGTTGCCACAGAGATATATTAAAGCACCAAAACCATGTGATATACTATGCCAGCGTCCAATAAAACTATTTATGAAGTGCCTAACATTGAAGAGGAGTCTAATTATGTTTGGCATTTCTAAGCACTACAATAATAAAGGTATTATAGCGCCACAAACATGCTTTAATAATTGGCTTTGCAGCATATAACAAAGTGATTGCTTAAAAGAGTTTGGTAACAGCAAAATCAAAAGATACATACTTTAAAAAAAAAGAGCTACAGAATGCTCAGGGTTGTAAAAAAAGTAATGAAAAAAGCAACATAAAAATTTTCTGTGTAAGTGCAAAACAATAAACTGGTCCTATATGCAACTATTTATAGATATTGTGCCAGCTCTGTCATCACTAGCAATACTTTTATGTGATCATTTGTAATTTAAACATATGCCAATGAGCCATCATTCTCTACATGGCAAATTATCATGTTTGACTTACAAACATGCTTAAGGATATCAGCAAAGCAATCTTACAAAAAAAAAAAAAAAAAAGAGACTGAAACTTTCATTATAATAAATGTGTAAGCGTTGTCCCTCGTAGGTTGATGTTGGGACTAGTCTTGCTCAACATGCTCATTGGTGACATGGACAGTGGGATTTAATGCGCCCTCACCAAGTTTGCCAATGACAACAAGCTGTGTGGTTTGGTTGATGTGCTGAAGGGAAGGAATGCCATCCAGAGGGACCTTGACACTCTTGTGAGGTGGGCTGATGCCAACCTGATGCAGTTTAAGCATGACAAGTGCAAGGACCTACACCTGAGTAGGAGCAATCCCAGGCACAGTAACAGGTTGGGGAGAGAAGAGATTCAGAGCAGCCCTGTGGAGAAGGACTTTGGGGTGTTGGTAGATGGGAAAATGAGCATGAGCCTGCAGTGTGTGCTTGCAGTCCAGAAAGCCAACCGTATCCTGGGCTGCATCAAAAGGAGAGTGACCAGCAGGTCAAGGGAGGTGATCCTGCCCCTCTACTCTGCTCTT
>JAOEHY010020110.1:0-11680 GCA_025447955.1 Psilopsiagon aurifrons
GAACCCTCCGCCGGCGGGAAACGCGCGAGAGGGATGCGACCGTGTCGCGACAGAGCGGGTGTGGCGGGGGGCAACGTAACAGGCACCCAGCGGGGTGGAGGGGGAGGTCAAAAGCGATACCAGTGACGGGAAAGAGCGGGACGACGACGTTTGGTGTGCGGCTGCACTGATGGAGTTGGTGTGTGGGTTTAGCAGGTTTCACTGTCACGGAATACACTTGAAATCGCCCGCCTGTCAAAACTGGAGCACCCCACTGTCTCTGCACTATTTGAAAGTGTAAATGAAAACGCTTTTCATTATTATTCTCAACGTGCAAAAGATAAGAGCTCAGACAGTTTATAGAGATTACTGCCTGAGAGCTGTCTGTGTGTGTGAGAAACGCATCTGAACTCAGACCTGACATCAGTCAGTCTGTGGTGTTTCTGAGAGCCTGTGGAAACATGTTTCTCCAGATTAAACCCCATCGTTAGTACGTATGTCATTAGTACATACGGACCTTTTCTCTGAGACAGATGCGGTCAGAAAGCAGGAAAGCTTCTTTGGAAACATCTCTTTCTGGATGGAAAGTGTTGGGAGGGGTGAGGGGAAGTAAACGTCTGTTGCAGAAACTCAAATAGTTCTGGTGTTAGGTTAAGTAGAAAGTTCATTTCATATACGTGAATATCTTACTTGGGAGCTCGTGCTACCACTAAACTTCATGACAAAACATGCTTTAGGTTCTCAGTTCCCCTCGGGGTTGGGCACATTGGAAACCTGTGTCCACCACAGCTCTCCAAACAGCGCAGCCACAGTGCTATGTGGGACTCGAGTTGCTGCAGCAAGAAGGGCGTAAGTCACACAGCAGTGCTGGAGGATGTGGTTTAATGCTGAATCGAGACAGATCATTTTGATGTAGGCACATAATTTTTTCTGCTGAGCATATCTACAGGAAATGTTTGCATGTTTCCAAGCAAAAAGGCAGAGTTTGGGACTTGTCCGTTTTTTCCTAGTTTAAAAGGAATTCTGGAGAAAACATTTTTATAAGAAATTTTAGTTAAGTTTGAGTTCAAGCTCAGCCTCCTCCGGCAGGGGAGGATTGCTTAAATAGACCTGGCAATTCTTCAGAATTAGTGGTAGATTCAGAGCAGAAACCCTGTATCTCCCCCACTTTAAGAAGCATGGGCTGTTTTCAGCAGAATGAGGAAGGGACAAAGCTTAGGTATAAGTTCTCAGTCATTACCACATCACCAAGGACCATTATCAGCAAACGCACAGGGAGACCTGGACTATTCTGGTTGCCAACCACCTTCCACCTGGCTTTGCTCTAGCACTGACAGGAGGTTCCAGAGCACCCTCATGTCTCTTTGCCCCACCCCACACTGCTGTGCCCCTCTCCTACCACCTCTCCTTGATGCTGTCTCATTTCGTGATGTTCCTCCATAGCCTGTCCTGGCCATGCTGTGTAGCACCAGCTTCTCCGGAGCTTCCTGTGGCTCAGGGGGCTGGTGTGGCCAGCAGGAACCAGCAATAGACACCCCAAACACAGAACATGTCTCCCCAGCATGAGGGGAGCCTCTGGGCAGAGCCAAGAGCTGTGATTGGCTGCTCTGTCCCCTTCTGGAACCTTCTGGGGAAGGCCAGCCAATTAGGGAAGACCTTGCTTGCTATGTGGCGTTTACCTCAGGGGAAGATGGTGTGGGTGTTGAGTAGGTGTGGAGGTGTCTGTGTGTGCAGGTGTTATTGCAGTGGTTGTCTGATGCTGCCTGTGTTTTGCCCTCATCATGTGAATAGTCGTGACGCAGCTCACTAGGCTTCTGGGGTCTTTGGCCGTAGAAGAGAGGTGGTGCACTGTGTACACAGCCAGGCCCGATGGCAGCAGGCAGACTGTGGAGGTAATGGCGGGCTGTAGCTTATGGTAGGGAGAAGCCGTGCTTTTATTTTTCAATAGATCTGTTATGTTAAAGCTTTCTCCTGGTAGCAGTTTTTGCTGTATAGAAGTGCCTTTCACGTGAAGTTAATGGCCGTAACCAGGTCCCCAGTACACCTCATGAACTGTCTAGTACTTCTGCAGTTTAGTGGTTTGGTGTTTCTTCTGGTGTCAGCCTGGGAATGTGGTGCACTCAGCATGGTGAAGGACAGGCTCCTGAGATGCGGAGGCTCAGAGGAGGAGAGTTCTTTCCATGAGAACTTGCTCATTTTTTTTGTTAGATGAGCCCTTTGGATGCGACTTCTTCATTTGGGAAAGAGCAGAGTTGTGAAGGTTACTTGTAGCAGGAAGCTTTTTAAGTTCAAAAGAAAAGTTATTCATATTTAGCACATGTGTGTGTAGCTCAGTGACTGTAAATTAAAATATGCCTCTGACTTTGTAATAGTTGACTAGAAGTACAAACTAGTCCTATCTTGCTTACTATCAGTGTGAGAGTCGCTGTCTCTTCAAACGCACAAGAGCAAGATGCAGTACATGTGTTTGTCATCTGAGCACGAAAATTCCAGCTGCACAGTGGAACCAGTTTTAGCTTTTAGTGCAGGACTGAAAAATATTAAATGCTTCTGTGTAAACTAATTAGCAAACAGCCTCCCTGCAAGCAGCAGGGGCGAAGAGTCTCTTTTGTTAAGAGATTTCAGTGATTATGGTAGACCAGCAGTACAAAAAATTTCATGGAAAGCCACTAGCCAAAATACTGTGCCCATTTGTCAGCACTTTCTTGTAATGATAATATATTTACCTGCCTATTTGTTCTTTGTCATTATTTTTTGCGTGTTTATTTTCTCTGAGGAGGGTGAAAAGTGAATTTCTGTAAGTACGTAGGAAACCTTAAATTCACCTCTGCTGAATAGCTTATGCTCACCAAATGAGCTGAATTTTGAAACTGAGATTACCGAAAGCGTTCAATAAAAATAGATCCTACTTCCCTCTTTAATTTTCTTAATTGGTTCTGTTGTTGATGTGTTCTCACGTGCAGGCTGAAGTAAAAATCTTTCCCTTTGTTATGGTACTGCTTTTCCATCCACTCAAGTTATGAAGCCTGGGTTTTGGAAGGAGATTTTAATATTTAATGTTTTCTTTATATATAAGTTAGTTTTGTTTAGCAGCAACTGCATAGCAGTAGAATATTTTTTATCAAATCCACCCTGTTCTGCCTTTCCCCAAATAGCTCATTGTTTTAAATTACATGAATAAGAAGCTCTAAAGTACTTTGTGAAATGAAAATACTTAAATGAAATATTAATAAGAACTTTAAACAGAATAGAACAAAGTCCTTATACAAATGCCAGATTTACTTAAAGATCAGCTGATGTTTTGTTTTGCATGGCCAAAATAATAAGGAAAACTGAACTATAGCAGTATTTTTCATCACTGTTGTAAAAAGCCACTATTCCAGTTAAAGTTTGAGGGGGAGTTCTGGAAAGAGCTGTGTGTGAGTGTTTGATTTCATAGCCATGGGAGTAAAAGGAGATAGGATTGTAAAGCCTAAGGCCTTAAGCTCTCTCAAACGTAAGCATGCCTAATGAAGTCTCTTTTATCAATATCAGGTTAATAATACTGTAGAACTGGTAGAAGAAAGGAATAGAGGGAGAGATGTTTGCATACCACTGTTCTTGCTGTGGCTCCCAGTGACTTCATAAAAGATTATCACATGTTCACCTTCATTTTCAGAATCCTTTTAGATTTTACTTTGGACAAACCAGTGCGTTGTAGCAAGTAGTCCCTATCAATACTACCAGTTGTTAAGGACTTGGATTGTAAAAAAAAAAAAAAAAAAGCCTGGGGGTCTGCAGTCAGAAGCTGACACTTCAGAAACACTTGTTTTGGAGGGCTGAGAAAGCACTGTAAGATGCAGTGACAGCAGTGTGCTGTGTCACTGAGCTTCCTGGACTGGCTGTGACAGCAATCAAAAATGCCAGAATAATGCCAAAAATATGGTCTTGCCATCTTTCTAGCACTGTTTAATCCAAACATGTTGAAAATTTCATTGAATTGCTTTTGCAAACTATCCTATTTGATTTTCAGTGTAATTTGATAGACAGAGACTTCAGAATTCCTGAGTATTGTTCTTCTTCCATGCTGAAATTAAAGAAATGCTTGATTAAAGAAGCAATTAATGATTGCACACAGAATGGCAGAAGGCATTGCTGGTGTGGCAGAGAGAATTGAATAATTAGGAAAATAAACCCTGAAGTAAAAAAAAAAGAAGCATTTTGATACTTTTGGAAGATGGGACACCAAAAAGACTGTTCTCTGTACAGTACTATAGCAGTTTGTGCTATTGTGTGTGCTATGGAAAAGAGAGCGTAATATACATGTAAAACTGTTCTTGCATTGCATGTAGTGATATAAATACCTATTTTAATTTCATCTGTTCATTTCTGTAGTAGGAGACTGTTGTGACTAGTATGGCAATGTAAGGGATAGGGAAATGGAGCCTTAACTGAACTCCCCCCCCCTCTTTACTAGTCTGAGTGAAGTGTTTGTCGTATAATGAATGTTGTATCTTTGTGGGAAATCATAAAAACTAAGAAACAAAAGGAACCACAGTTGTTGTTCAATACTTAGTCCTTTTCTGTATCAGAACATGAAATAATAGTTTAAATGTTAGAAATGCGCATCGATGATCTTGTATGCAAATTGTATCCAATCCATTAAAAATGGATTTGTTGGGTACTCTATCCACAGAATCAGCACCACCACTGTACGTGCAAATGATGCCTGTGCATTTCTAAACAGTGAGACTTGATAGGGAGAATGGCTTTATTTTATTTATTTATTTATTTCTACCTCCTTTTAAAAGGAGAAAGATGGGGAGGATGGCTCAGTGAAACCATTGCTGCTTGTACAGGGAAATATTTAATTCCAATGCTTTTATTTTGGAATCCAGCCCTGCTTCTTTTCCTCAATAATTTTCTCAATTATATTTCTCATATACCACTTACCATAATGTTTAGTAAGCAGACAGGTGTGTTTTGAAATGTGAAATTGTTTTTCTTCATATTGCCTCTTTCCCTCTTCCTCCTCCCTCTCTGCCCCTTTATTAGCCTTCTTGATGCTCTGTATAGGACTAGCTCTGTAGCAAAGCTAGTCTTGGCTCTGATTTTTCTGGACAGACCTACTGAGTGGTACATGTGGACTCCTCCAGCTTTTCTCTCCAAAGCACAGCTCTCCCCACCTCTGCATGTGGGGGCTGGCATCCTTGCCAGCTTCCAGGTGCCTCTTAGTTGCCCAAATTATAAGGTTCTGTGGCTTTTAGGCACTGATCTTTCCATATTGGAAAGCCCAGCGGCAGAAGTAAAGCACTTCTTTGTGAGCAGCAAACAGAATCATGAGAATCAGTTTCTGCTCACAATGTCAGACATTGCATACTGGGCAGATCACAGAAGACATGGCATTCTTTTTTCTACACAATCTCCAAGCTGTGGCTAAAGAAATGTCATACCTGAGGCTGTATAGGCATATTTCTCTGGTATCTCAGCAGGCAGGAAACCTTTTTTAAGATAGTGGCTCTGTTTCTTGTGGTAATAATCAGCAGGGCATCCTAAAGGGCTTCATAGTGATGATGTTGCTGAATGCACCAAACAGACCTGTTCCATAGTGTGCCTGACTTCTGCAGTTGAGGCATGAGAGTATCTTGGTTCATTTCCAAGTATAGGCGTGCCCTTCTGCTATGGTCAGACCTCTGGGCTGGTGACCCACAAGTAAATATTGGGGGAATTTGCTTTTGATCTCCTTTTTCATCTTGCTTTTACTTTTCTATCTCCTAATTTTCATAAAGTTGCTGTTAATCATACACTATAGGAAAGCAATTCAGTGAGAGCAAACCTGTAGATCAGAGGTCTGTAACATGCTATGGAAAGACTTCCAACTGAAGAAGTAATATCTGAAGGCCAGTGGTTCTGAGATATTAAATCGTAACAAGTCAGCAGCTTATAACTGTTGATGTAAATACTTAACAGTGTTGGCAAATACAACTTTCCTGACATAAAAATACTATAAAACTTGAAATGATGAAATCCAGCTCTCCAGCTGGTGCGTGTCTGTGAGGAGTCATGTCAAAAAAGCCAAAAGACCCAGCAAATTAAATGCAAAAGCAAGTTGAATAATGCTTACAAGAGAAAAAAGAGTGTGTTCAGGTTAAGGTACAGCAGATAATGGGAAAGTAAAACAAAATTATGAGTTTCTCTATTTTTAGTCTCTGTAACAGGAGTCTGAGATTTCTGTCTGATTTTGCCAGCTATAAAGCAGAAAGTGAGGAAAACAGAAGCTGTGCATTGAGAAAAATCACTTCTGCTGGATTTGATCCACAGAATCATTATTTTGAACTCTATTTCAACTGGTTTTGGCGTTGCTTTTGGTCTTATATGATTATTTTGGTTTCAACTGGGGTGAATTAAAGTTTCAACAGAGGTAAAGTTAATTTTCTTCTTAGTAGCTGGTACAGTGCTGTGTTTTGGCTTTAGTCTGAGAACAAGGCTGGTAACACACTGATGTTTTAGTTGTTCCTCAGTAGCACTTGCCCTGATGAGGGACTTTTAAGTCTCAAGCTCTGCCAGTGAGAAGGGACACAAGAAGCCAACAGGGAGCAGAGACAGGACACCTGACCCAAACTAGCCGAAGGGGTGTTCCATACCACAGCATGTCTCACTGAGTATAGAAAGTGGGGGCAGTTTTCCAGGGGTTAGTTTTGGTTGGGGAGGTCTGGCTTGGTAGTTGTATAGCTGGTGTCGAGTGATTGCTTTTGTATCACTTGTTTTTCTTTGATTCATTTTGGCTTGTGTTGTCTGTCTTCTTAGCCCTTCCTCCCCACCACTGCCCTTATTAAACTGTCTTTATCTCAACCTACAAGCTTTATAACTTATGCCCTTCCAGTTCCCTCCCCCATCCTACTGGAGGGAGGAGTGAGGGAGTGTCTCTGTGAGACTCTAATGGTTTACTGGTGTTAATCAAAAGCAGTCCCTTTTCCTAATGCTGTTTCCCCTGGGGAGTGTCCTGGTGCTCCGTTTTGGATGGTCCAGGCCAGGGCTTTCAGTGATTCCTGCTCTGTAATAGATTTCTTGGCAGCAGTGGGAGATTTTCCTGACTTCGAGATTTTACCCCGCCCATCTTCCTTCTCCTTTGGCACCACTGTCAAGTCTTCTGCAGCCAAAAACTTCTGTTGCCGCTTCTGCATAGGAGATCTCCCCAGCAGGTAATCCTGTTCCCTGAAACAGGGCCTGAGAAGCTAGGCCAACTTTTCATTCACTGTGCACTGCTTATATTGCTGTAAACTCTGTGATTGCCTGTTTCGTAAGTATTTAACACATACTCTCTTAAATGTAGTGTCTGTATGTTTCCTTATGAACAGAAACTGTTTATGAAGCTGTGTTCTGCTTTTCTTTCCTTTTCTAATTGTTTGCTGCCCATGTTTGCACTATATCTAGACTATCAGTACAAGACTTGCATCTGGTCCATGTCTCCTGCTCCTCAGCCACTCTGTTGGCATCTCACTTTCATGACAGTGTTATGACTTCATCTTTGTGATAACCCTGATATCTACATAGTAAAGCCTGAGTGCCAGCCCTACAGATGTCTAAGCCCCAGATTATTTTGACTAGGATAGGATGAGTTATACTGTAGCAATACACAGATGCCCAAACTTAATCCATGTGGGAAACTAATATAAACTAGAAAAAAAGTACTCTGAAGCCCAGGCAAGCAATGTCATTGTTCTATGATAAAAACCAATATACCTTTGTGTATGGGTTGAGAATCTAATCCTCACATTTTCAGAATGCCCAGCCACAGGGCACTAGGCAGAGGTTTTGCTGACACCTGAAAAGCAAATGCTTTTTAATGGCATAGTTTATGTTATCAAATGGATTAAATGCTAGACATACAATTTAAATATTACGTGTCAAGTGCAGAAAGACATGAAAGAATTCTCTCATTTTTTCAGGGTACTAGGTGACAATAACATAATTTAACATGACAACATTTTCTCCTCTCCTGCATCAGTTCCTGATGCAGAAGTTAGTTCATATCTCTAAGGACAGTTTCAGAAATGTCTCATCAGACTAAAATAAGGCTAAGTTTCTAGTGTGCCATACGGAAATGGTAACTTGGTCTGACTAAGCACTGTGCACAAATTTAGAGATATTTTCAGGAAACCCAAGCAGTGGGAGAAAGATGTGCATTTCATGTGACACAGGAGCATGAGCTATACCAGCTGGCAGTAAGGACCCATGAGTTTTCCCATCTGCCAGCATGTTCCTGCATAAGCTTGTCGATGCTGTCCACTTCTGAGAATACTGGATACGCACTTTTTAGAAAAATGTCTTCCTTATTTTAGGTATTTATAGTGTAGTTTTGGAGACCTTGGACATTCATTTTGTAAATTCCTGTCTGTGATTTCTTTGGTTTAAAATAACAGTAGTGTAGTTTACTACTTATAAAGTTGTTCTGAAGCAGACGTGTGCTACGTTGAGCTATGGGGTTTTGGGGGTTTTGTTGTTGTATTCTGTTATGGAAGACAGGCTTACTCAATGCTTTGTGCTTCCTACTCATCAATTTTCAGCTTGTTTTATGAGTTTAAGTGGTAAAACCAAGTAATTTCATAGATTTTCTTTGAAAACAGGTAAGTGGCTAGAGAACAGGTCCCTGTCCATGCTGATGGGAAGCTACACCACTTTCCTCCTTTTTGGGCATCAGTGGCCCCACATAGAAGATTGTCCCTAGAAAACTGTTTTCCATTAATTCATCAGGAATTACTGTTTATTGATGCCTATGGATGGCTATGTCACAAAATATAGTTTGCTGTTTAACACTATTCACAGGTTGTAGTAGGGAATTCTTGGTGTGCAGATGGTTTAGAGGCAGGTGGCTATGAAAATGTGCAGTTTGGTTTATTGGTTAGTTTCCCAGTAGTTCCATTTCCCCAATGCAACTGTAGTAGGAAAACAGTTGCAACATGGAGTTCCAGTGAGCACTTTACATTGTTGCAGAATAATTGTGTAGTCCAGAGTTTACTTTGAGCAAATGTTAAATAAAAGCAGACTTAGTTAGCTCTGCAGAAGTTTTATCATTCATCAGAATCAAATGCATTCACTCAGATTCAAGTAAACCAAATATAAAAGGGTCCAAATAGCACTAACTGATATGTGCTTAGAATACAGTACCAATAGTTTTCTCAGTGCATTAGTTGATTTACTCTTAGTCCAGATTATGTACTCAGGTAATGAAACCGACCTTTGTTTTATACATTCATGTTTCCAAGAATAAAAATGTGGTGGGAAATGTTGTCTGGCTAGATCTGCTAGGTGATCAGCTCCTGCTCTCTGCACTTAAATGATTGAATACATTTTACAGTGGAATATTCATTGCCTGCCTGAGAAGCTTGGTTTACCTTTTTGGTGATACTTGTGTACTAAAAAAGAAAAAAACCTTGGTCAGTAAGGAAACGAGTTCAGCGATATTCAGCCGAGTATGTAACATGCTGATAGTCATTTAGATTTAGGACAAAGCCTTACCTGTAAACTCCAAGTGGGCAATGAACTTAGGATCCCTGCTGGAGCTGGTCTGTATAATAGCAACCACATTAGCTCTAGGGTGCAATCTGTGAGTAGTTGTTCTCCAGACCCTCTCTTGTCTTCCCCCATGGTGGAGCCCCACAGTTTCTCTGCAGTTAGTTCTCTCTGTTACCTGTGAGGAAAGATAGACCTTCCCTTAGTAACATTTCCATTTATTTTCTGGGGTTTAGTGTGCTTGACTAATAATAACTCAGCACTGCAACAGTTGCTTGTCTAATTTATGATGCTCTCTCCAGCATCGTTATTCTGTCCTTCAGTAGCCTCCTTATTTATCAAAAGGTAGCTTAATATTGTGAACAATGGTTGTGAGAGCTTTGTATGGCAGGTGCTGGCTGATTTCATGCATTCATTTCACAGCTACCAGTGTTCTTCTGTCCAGCTAAGCACATAAGGTTTCATCTGAACCGTGACTGTGGTCAACAACAGCCCAGAACAAGGGACTGCTTGTCACACTGTGGTAAGAGCAGAAGGCCACAAGGCAGTGCTGCATGTTTTAATATTTTTTGGCGATTTTTGTGTAACACAAGTACTGAACAAAGCACAGTGAGTGAGTGTCGTGATATAATGCATTTTCCAGGAAACCTAGATAAAATCATCATAAATCTGTTCAGTGAGTAGGATGTTTTTTGGGGAACTAAGTGGGCTGCACTCTGCAGCCTCCAGCAGCAAGGGTGCTGCCTTTCTGTGCTTACTGCATAGTGCAGAACTACCATGTTGTGTCTCAGAATAAGGGAAGTAACATCGCTGTATAATCATGTTGTATCATGACGTGTCTCTCCCACAACTGCCTAGTTTTTCACTTGCACTGTGAAGGCTGATGCTTGCAACAGAAATCTTGTACAGACAAAATAAGTATGCAGGCTTAATTAGTTGTTGTGCCAATTAGTACACTGCCATGACAGCACTTGTTTGTAAATTGAAAACCTGCATTTAATAACCAAGTTAGGTTATATTTTCCTTCTGTGTGTTTGAATGTTGTAACTTGCAATACCTTTCAAAAATAAGCCTATACAGACAGTTCAGATTAGAATGTGGTGATACTTAATAACATGTGGAAATGCTTTAGTGATTATATGATAGAATTATTAAATAAGACACTTGATGCCATTGTTTAGGTGAAAGGTGTTAATGTGTGTATGATGAGTCAGAACACACACCTTCTGGCCGGAGTTCACAGCACCCACAGGAGTGGGAAAGTTGCCTTTGTGTTTGAAAGAGAGGGTTGACTCCCTAGCTCATCATTGAACAACAGGTTTTCTTTGGGCTAAGGGGTTTCCCAGGTGAGAAACCCTGCAGATCAAGAAGCAACAGGCATGGTGGGGCAGAGGCAGTTAATAGCAGCTGACCCTCAGTCAAAGGGCAGGTGAGCTCTGGTTTTCTCTGTGCAGGAAGGAGTCAAGGTTCAGCATCTGACAACTTCTGATCAAACAACAGGGCATGAATGCCTTCAGAGTAAGGACAGAGCTGAGCTGCATCCCTGATTTCTCTTTCAATGAGAAACTGCATCTGTTTTGTCAGGGATATAAGAAAAAAAATTTAAAAAGCCAAACCTTGCCTGTTAGTGAATTTAGCTGGTAGCTCTGTCAGTGAGGGGGAAATTTTTCAGGGCAGTGGAAGAGGAAATCATCTTGTGAGTGCTTGTTGCCATGACACCTCCCCCAGAGTATTTTAGGAAACAAACATTAAAATGTTGAAATGAATAAGGAACTGAATGGTGAGGGGCAAAACCTATCACCTCTAGGGAGAAGCTTGCTGCTTCCCTTTACTGAATCATAGAATGGTTAGGGTTGGAAAGGACCTTAAGATCATCTAGTTCCAACCCCAATGCCATGGGCAGGGACTCATATTAGACCTTGTCACACAAGGCACTGTCCAACCTGGCCTTGAACACTGCCATGGATGGGGCATTTACCACTTCTTTGGGCAACCTGTTCCAGTGCATCACCATACTCACAGTAAAGAACTTATTCGTTATGTCTAACCTGAACTTCCCCTGTTTTAGTTTAAACCCATTACCCCTTGTCCTATCACTACAGTCCCTGATGAAGAGTCCCCCTCTGGTTCCAGTATGAAGATAGGATGAGAAAGTTGTGGCTGTTCAGCCTGGAGAAGAGAAGGCTGCGTGGAGACCTCATAGCAGCCT
>JAOEHY010020111.1:0-30392 GCA_025447955.1 Psilopsiagon aurifrons
AAGACCTCCCATACATGTAGTGTTTGACTGTACTATAACTAAGAGAGGGTAGATTTAGATTAGACATGAGGAAGAAGTTCTTCCCTGTGAGGGTGGTGAGGCACTGGCACAGGTTGCCCAGAGAAGCTGTGGCTACCCCATCCTGGCAGTGTTCAAGGCCAGGTTGGGCAGGGCTTAGAGCAGCCTGGTCTTATGGAACGTATGCCAGCCTGTGGCAGGAGTTTGGAACTGGATAAGCTTTAAGGTCCCTTCCACCCCAAACAAGTCTGTGATTCTATGAAACGTTCTTTGAAAAGACAGTCTCTTGGAATACGAAGCCTGAGGGAAGTCAGTGTCACCTAATGAGTAACAGCTCTTTTGCTGGAAACTTTACACTGAAGGTCTCAGTTTTATTCCAGACTAGCCAGTAGAATTTGGGATTCTAATAAACTGTGCCAAACTTTCAGAAAATGAAGTAACTCTGCTTTCTCTTTCCCTTTTCTTCTTTGAAAGGAAGATTTTGCAGCAGTGAACAATTCAATAGTCATTGCTGGAGGGTGTTGTAGGACACTGGTGTTTGCATTCTGCATCTGCTTTATGATACCTCTTAAAAAGTGATAACAGTGAAGTTTTTTCATGAAAACTGTTCCAGGACCCTCTGAGCAATGTGTGCTGTTAAGGCTAAAGGAAGCTTGTGTTGCTGTTAAAGTGCAGATTGTTAACTAATAGTTTAAATGCTTTTACAGCTGTTGACTTCTTCAACCAGATCAATATGCTGTATGGAACCATTACGGACTTCTGCACGGAGGAGAGCTGCCCTGTGATGTCTGCTGGCCCAAAGTAAGTTCTTTTTTCATGTGTTGTTGCGAAAATGCAATTTTTGCATGATTTTGCATTTGAGAACTCGATACTAGCTCAGCCAAGTGCCAGAGATAAGGTGACTTCTGTGGGTGGAAAGGGTGTCCTCTTGGAGTACTGTATACAGTTCTGGTGTCGCCAGCGTAAGAAGGACATGGAACTGTTGGAGCAAGTCCAGAGGAGGACCATGAGGATAAGGGGGCTGGAGCACCTCCTATATGAAGACAGGCTGAGAAAGTTTGCCTGGAGAAGAGAAAGCTGAGTGGAGACCTCAGAGCAGCCTTACAGTATCTGAAAGGAGCCTACAAAGATGGCAGAGAGGGGCTCTTCATTAGGGATTGTAGCAACAGGACAGGGGGGAATGGATTTAAACTTAAACAGGAGTTCACGTTAGGGGTAGGGAAGAAGTTCTTTATTGTGAGGGTGGTGAGGCAATGGAACAGATTGCCCCATCCCTGGCAGTGTCAAGGCCAGGTTGGACATGGCTTTGAGCAATCTGGTCTAGTGGAAGGTGTCCCTGCCCATGGCAGGGGTTGGAACTGGATGATCTTAAGGTCCTTTCCAACCCAAGCCAGTCTGTGATTCTTGGTACCCATGAAAGGAAGAGAAATTGGAACCCTTAAGGGAATGGGGAATGAAAAGGTGGGGTTTTTTAGGATAGGGATCTTTTGTTTGTTTTTCTTAGTCCTGGGAAGTAAACTTATTATCAGACTATTATTTTTGTTGTATTTTTTACTGAAATGTTAATGAGGGCTTTTTAATTTAAGATCTGAAGTTTTTATTGAGAAACATTCACTTTGGGATTACCAAAATATTTCCTTCAGGTGTTTGAGTAGGTACTGTAGAAATAAATTGGCTACAGATCTTAGTAGTGTGGATAAGAATCCCCTACCCTGTTCCTCAGTGAGGTTTCTCTTCTTTGATTCTTGCTTATGCTTTTGTACAGACGTCCAACATGTCTGTTTTTAATTGCTCTCCAGCTGCTTAAGTCTCTTCCAGAGGAAAACACCTGCATTTCTCAGTGAGTGGCAAGGGAGGGCGCTGCTTCCTTTTAAATAAACAATAGTGAAACCAAGTTCTCTCCTCCACTTCCTCCTATTATTGTGTGAAGCCAGGAATTGCTGGTGGAGAGCTGAGGATGAACCAAGGCTGCTGCTGGGAAGGCAAGATGGAGAGGGCAGGAGTTCTTCTAGCTGGAAACAGCTTTATGGACCAGGAAAGGCTTTGGCACTACAATCCTGAACTAAAAACAGGCGATGCCAAATGCCAAAGCAGTGTGGGCAGGCAGACCTGCTGCTGCAGCATGGGAAGGGGTGGAGTATACGAAAGGAGAGCAAGTTCACCAGTATGCAAAAGAACTTGTGCAATACCATAGCCCATTGTCTGCTTTGTGCTTTGGCATGCAGAGGGGACTCTTTATTTGTTCGATAAGAGCATGAAAATATTTCTTTGCTTTATTTGCCTGCTGAGAAGCTGTTATTTGGAGTTGGAGGTTAATTATTAAAGGTTTAGCTGCCTGGTTGCCAGACTGAAGAATTTTTCTCCAAGGAGACTGATAACCATTGCCAGAAATATATGACCTACTCAAATAGTTAGGAAGCAGGGTAGAAAAGAGATGCTTGATTCTTAAAGATGCATTCTGACAGGACTTTTATTAGGTGATCTCGTTCTTTAGTTGGAGTGAGTGTGGCTTGTTTTTGCTTAAAGCACTGTTTTCAGGGAAGTACTGCTGGAGAACCTGTCAGTATGAAAACACTGAGATTTATGGGTTTTTTCTTCTGGTTCTTACACTTGTGTCCTGTTCTGGCTCAGTCTGTGTTCATTGAAGAGGCATTGAGCCTTAGGTACTCATTAGTGCCTCTAGGCTGAAGGTTGCTGTCTGCTGACATCCATGGCTCCATCGTCACCTGTTTCAGAGAAAGGGTATGAGTTAGCTGAAACAACTTAAATGAGGTTGTTTGAAACAGGTTAGACGGCCACAACCTGAGTAGCTGTGGAGAACCAAACCAGCAAGCATTCTGTGGCTTTAAAGTCTGATTTTTGTGTTGCATTGGAGAAGTATTTATGTCTAATGTCTTGAGAAAAGGTTGTAAACTGCTGGTGCATTCAGAGGTAACTGTTCGAAGTTGTGGCTCAGTCACAATTTTCAAGGTACAACTGACAAACTTGTAGCAGTCTATGGAGAAGTTAAACCAGATGTCTGAAGTCAGAGGGTAACAGAGTGGAAGTGTAATGTTCCCTGTATCCATTGCTGGGTGCTGGTGTTTCGTCTTCAAAACCCCTTTAAGAGGGATTTGACTGTTGTAAGGACTGCTGAGTTAGCTTTTATCAGGGGGCAGGACATTGAGTTAGGTCAGGATTGAGATAAAGATCAAGAACAACTCTCCCTTTCCTGCTGTACAGCTCCTTGTCTAACAATTTGAATAAAGCGTTGATTTAATTTGTCCCAAACCATGATTATTCAGGGTAGTGGTCCACGCTTTTCACTTCAGTAAAGACCAACCATTTCTTACCCAATCAAACCTATCTGTTTTTTGGAACCTTTTTGGTTTGTGGTATTCTTATGTCAGTTGCGGGATCACCATTGGTGCAGCAGGCATGATGGCAAGTTAAGAACCTGCACAGAAGTACTATGTTTATTAACCAGCACTGGGTGATGGGGATTTTCTTATTTTCCTCCCCAGTTACAAGTGTTCAATAAGAGCCCAAAGGAGGGATGTGACTACTGCATTTTGCAAAGCTGGATGTCAAAACTGGGACTGTGTGGTGGAGGTGCTGGTCCTGTGCTGGTTTATACATAGGGATGTTTTCTAGTTTGAGAAGCACAGTTGAGTTTTCTGTTTATAGATGTCAACTTGTTTGTTAGCATGAGAGAATTCCAACAGAGTCATTGTGAATTTGTAGCTTTTCCCCTGCACCTGCTAGAGTGAACTGTGTATTTTTTTCTGCATCCTTGACAGTGTTTTGATTGCCCTTAAGAACCTCTTACTGAGCTGTTAGAGGTTTCTAAAAATGTATTTTCTGTAGAGAAGCTGCCTATCACGATAAAGTTCATTAGTTTCTATCACCAGAACTGTAGGTGTCTGATCACAAGCTTGAGCAAGAACTGTGATTTTTACTCTTCATTTCCTGTAGCAGTACAGATGATTCTAACCTGGGGAAGTATTTCTCTTTTTGTGGTTTTCTTTTTTTTTTTTTTTACTTCAGAGCTTCTTAAAGGGTCCTTCTCTGGCATTCCTTCCTCAAAAAAATAGAGAGTTAAGCCATAGTATTGGGGGTAGGGAAAGAAGGAGGCTTCTTAGGGATATGTGTTAATTGGATGAGATTTTTAGTGTCCAATTTAATTTATTGTCTTTGTCTCCAGGCCAAAACTGGCACTTCAGCTGAGTGTTGATACCTGTCCTATGTTAATACCACTTCAACCTCAGTATTAGGTAGTGCTGGGTAGTGAGAAATACTGATTTTTCAGAAATCCAGACATGGTCCTCTTAGTGTCTATGGAAATTCTGTTTTGTTTGAGAGGCAATGTGAAAATGTTTCCAGAGCCTCTGATTTGTTGCTCACATTGTGAGCAGTGTGCTTGTGATCACTTGTGAAATTGTTTATTGTGACAGTGTTCTCCCAGGTACTGTTCTGACAAAACTGAATTTATTAAACAAAACCAGGAGACAGATTTATCAGATAGAGCGAGGCTTTGCATAAAATGAGGTGTGCGATCTTTAAAATAGAACACCTTCTGCAGTGTCCACACAGTACTAACTGGAAATAGCAAGGGAGGGTGGTTGCAGCCCAGACATTGTGGTGTGCTACTGCTGCCCTAAGAAATAACAATCAAATAGAGCACGAGATTTGAACATTACTTGCTCTGTGGATGGAAAAGGGTAAAGAGAGCACATGTTTGACTGTTCCAGAGTCATGTCAGTGGTTTGTAAAGGCATGGTATCAGCTTATCTACAGATGGAAGAATTAATCTACAAGTCAGTCACTGGCCTGGAACCATCAGGGGGCCAGTGGTGTAACTGGAAACTGAGATTCCAGTTACTGAGATTCTTCTGAACCTTGGTTCGCTGCATGGTTCAAAAGAATCTTCCGATATGAACCTTTCCTAAGGGGGACTGGTTAGACTTGAAACTTTTTTCTGTTAGCTGAAAGGCATTTTATACCAGCTTCCAGTTGTGCAAGAGTGTTCTTAGATATTAACCTACCTCTGAATCTCTTCTCTGTCTCTAATATAAACAGAATTTGAGATCTCTGCAAGAACAGATGTAGCTTGGCCGTTAGTTTTGGAAAAATCTGTAAGAATATTTTGAAATATAAAGAAATCCGCTAAATTTTAGGAGTGTAACGTGTCTGGCTGGTTGGGCATTGCCACTCACTTTGCAATTCTTCTCTGCCAATGGAGGTGAAGAGAAGCTCAGTGCTAGGGAGTGGGTGAAGTTTCACATTAGAAATCAGTCAGGTGCCTTGATCAATTTGAGCCCTGGAGCTGAGCTTTTACGTGTGTGAGAATCTCTTGTAACTAGTGGATGTTTCACTTCAACAGGCTGTAATGGTTTTTTGTTAGAGTCATAGTGTCAAGTAGGTTGGAAAAGACTCTGAAGATCATCAAGTCCAACCATTCCCTCAGGACTGCCAAGACCACCACAAAACCATATCACTGAGGGCCTCATCTACGCAGTTGTTGAACACTTACAGGGACGGTGATTCCACCACTTCCCTGGGTAGCCTGTTCCGATACCTGATTACCCTCTCTGTGAAGAAATTTTTCCTACTGTTCAGCCTAAACTTCCCCTGGCAGAGCTTGAGGCTGTTACCTATAGCTTGCTACGTGGGAGAAGAGACTGACCCCCAAACTACAACCTCCTTTCAGGCAGCTGTAGAGAGTGATAAGGTCCACCCTGAGCCTCCTCTTCTCTAGACCCTTGGAGGAGAGGAAGCTTTAAAAAAGAATAAGTAGCTATTGGCCATTCAGGGCTTTGAAACCTACTCATACGGCACCTTTTGGCATACAGGAATGCAGGTTTGACCTCAGGCTGTCATGTGCATATCGGCAGATTTGCACCCAAGGGTGAATGAATTGTGCTGTAAATGACGAAGTTTTTGAAGGCCTTCACAGACTGCCAAGAGGATCTGGCTAAGGCAGGATTACAGTGGGGAGGTGGGGCACAGAGCAGCTGCAGATGACTCAGGAGCACCTGGACCATAGTTTCAGGGAAGGGCTGTGGGAGGACAGGGGTTAATGAGGAGCAGGGAGAAGCCTTCCAGACTTCATGATTCACATGTGTTAAGAAATACCTTGTTGTTGTTGACCCAACCCAGATATGAGTACCACTGGGCAGATGGGACCAACATAAAGAAACCAATTAAGTGCTCTGCGCCAAAGTACATTGATTACCTGATGACTTGGGTCCAGGATCAGCTGGATGATGAAACTCTATTTCCTTCTAAAATAGGTAAGGTAAATAAATAAAATTGAACAGTGTGTTTGGATTACAGTTGTACAGGATTATTCAAGTCTTACAGCTTTGAAAGGTCTCTTAAATGTCTGACAAGTAGAGCAAGTTTAAAAATTTATATTACATATATAAAAGCACTTTTATCACTTAAGATAAAATTGATATACTAGTACATGATCTCTGAACCATATGTTAATACTTACATACATAATATGTTATTAAATATCTGTAACAGTTCTCAATGTGGGAAGTACCATTTCCATTTAATAACACTGTTAATCAAATCTGTTGAGTTTACATTTTGAATGGTAGGTTTTTACCTTAGAAATAACTACATAAGCAGTAATTGGTACAAAGTGGCAGCTTTCTGATGCAGGGAAGATGTTTGATCCCCAGGAAGAGCTTCTAGCCTTTACCTCCAAAGAAGCTGAATTGCTCCTTTGATCTTAAGTTAACAATTTATTTTCTTTTCAAGTGAAAATGAAAGATGTACATTTTTGAGAGGTTTCTCTTAGAAAAACAGGGGGAAAATAATGATCTGCCACCAGTTTGTAAACAATAACAAGAATGAAACCCTGCTTCTGGAGGCATGAAGGCCTGTTCTAAAGCTCCTAACTGGCAGGTTTCCAGTGCACCATTACTCTTAGGCTTATGATCATTGTGGAAAAAGGAACAGAGATCTCTTAATTGCTTTTATTTTGTGGAGGGTTTCTGAAGCATTTGACACATTGTCAGTAAGCCTCTTCAGAAAAATGGGGGCACCTGTCACAATCAAGGGGCAGTTGTTTTTACTTGTAGTTAAGCAGATAAGCAGAGAAGGCTTTAAGAAGATGCCTTTCTGCAAGGTTGCAATTCAGAAAGAGACTTAAAGGCCGACAGTGGGTAACCAACTAAATATGAACTTCGCATATGATGCAGCAGCCAGTGAAGGAAATGTAATGTACTGTAAGCAGGGCAGGCTTAAGTAGGAGTATGAAAATTTTACTGCTGGGGTTTTAAAGTGTTGGTGAGATAATAGAGCACCAGCTTGGGCCTCTGGTCTTCAGACAGGACTTCAGCAGTTGGAAAGACTGCAGAAGAACTGAGCTGACTGGGGAAACTGCTCCCTGATGAGAAGCTAGACAGGTTTAATCTTTTTAGATGGTTGATACTTACCTTTTTTAGCCTGTGGATGTGTCAACTAAAGAGATTATTGCTCCCAGGTGCTGGTTGCTGTTTACTAACCAAGTTTAATAAAACTTGTGCACTGACAAAGATCTTCTGTTGGGTCCTTTTCATAGAAATGACTGAAAAAAGCATGTTTCAGAGTACTTAGGCAGTTACGAAAGCATTCAGTATTCTCTAGCTAAGGGATGGTGGCGAGCAGGGTGGAAACAGGACTCTTGCTGGGCACAAGACAGGTGGAAGAGAACCTATTTCTGGTTCCAATTCAGCCAAGAGAAGCATTAAAACTCAGTGGCTGATACCAAAGGTGATTTCAGTTACCTACTTGAAGGTATCTGGTGTCCCTTGGAGTATACCCTGTGGTATCTTGGACACATGCACAGGGCCATTGATTAGGCTGAGAGCCTGCAGGAGGCTTCCCTTTTTCAGCATTGGCACTCAGAGGCCAGGTAGATGCTTGGAGGGCACCTACAAGCCCATTAGATACCTTTGTTTGGGTATCTGAATCCTGCCAGAATGGGAGGAAGATTCCTCTCAGAGAAGGCTCTTCAGGGAACTCAACTGAGGTATAACAAGGTTTAGTAGTGAGTAGGCTTCAGCATAGAAACACAGTCAGATTTGTCTTGGTAGAAGTTCAGGAGCTACTGGTCTGCTGAAGGGAGGGAAACCTCCCTTGTGGTCTTTCAATGAGCTTGTGGTTGTGCTTCATCCCAAGTACATGACATGATTTACAGATTAATTGCTGAGTGAAACAGAGCAACCCTTCTTGTGCAAGACACAGGGTTGGGTTATAGTGACTTTCAAAAGCCATGACCATGGCATGGGTGTTGAAAAATAAGCCGTCTTTTTTCTTACTTCTAGGTGTACCATTCCCAAAGAATTTCATGTCAGTGGCAAAGACAATTTTAAAGCGGCTCTTCAGAGTTTATGCTCACATTTATCACCAGCACTTTGATCCAGTGATCCAGTTACAAGAAGAGGCACACCTCAACACTTCTTTCAAGCACTTTATATTTTTTGTTCAGGTACGTGTGGCAGGAGCATTATGGTTACAGGTATATTTGTGGAAAAAGTGATGTTCCAAAGTAATGCCGCTTCAGTTTTGTAACAGCTGGTATGTTCATAGGAGAATCGATGAGAATCGATATCTCCAGGACCCTAAGCTATTGTTTTATCCCATGTTTATGTGTATTTACTGGTAGAAGCTTTCAAGGAATGTAAAAGTTCTCAGTTTCCTATAAAACTGAATAATGAAAAGTGTTCCCTATCAAATGATACAGTAGAACAGGAATTCCTAAGAAAAGAAAGAAGCCAGATTGAAAAGCTGCAAAGCTTCAAAGCTACATTTTTTTTTTCCCCTTTTTCCCTCTCCCCTTTTTCCCCTCTCCCCTTTTTCCCTCCTCCCTTTGAAAGAAAAAGAGCATCTTCTTAAATTTCCTTCTTTTAAGTGGGGAAAAAAAAAGCTTCAGGCAGTTTAGCACTGCTATTCTGGTAATGGCAGGCAGGCAAAAAATACTGCAGTGGCAAAGCCTGGGCTCTAAAAGCCTCCTACCAAATAACTTCTGTCTGAGTAAGACTTCTCACCAGAGCTGTACATATAAAACCCTGTCTTTCTCCTCATCCTTGTTGCAGGAATTCAACCTTATTGATAGAAGAGAACTTGCACCTCTTCAAGAACTGATTGAAAAACTCACCTCCAAGGACAGATAAAAGGAAAAGGATTTCTTGAAGTCACTTGTTTCTTTAAGCAAGCGTGTGGTATTTGGTTTTTGTTCATTTGGTTTTTTTAAAAAAACAAACCAGCCCCCTGAGCTGTTACTTCAAACAGCCAAATCCACTTTCTGTGCTTTTATTAGGGGAAATCTTTTCTCTGTTAGTGACACGTGGTAAATAGCTTTTTTAAAAAAATCTTATTTTTCATCATTATTATTCGTTGTGGAATTTTAGCAGGTGCTGAGTGTTTGTAAAGGAAATGTGCTTGGTTAGGGGATTGACTCTGCTGGTGGATGGGTTCTGTATTGTGTCAGTGGTAGCCCATTCTTATGAAGTCCCTAAAAGACTTGCTTACATTCTCTAAGTGCCTTGGCAGACTCACTTCTGAGGTGCAAAGCACATACAATACTGAATATTTCTGGAAACAGAAAATACAAACTAACACCCAGGACACTTACTTGTTTTACGAAAAAAAATATATATGCTTACATTAAAAAAAGCCATAACTTGCTGAAATCAGTGATCTCCAGCTTTTAATACAAATATCTGTCTTATTTTTTTAGAGATTAATATAGAATTTTTCAAAAGTAGATACTTCTTATAAAGAAAAGCAATGGTGGAGTTTTGGTTGCTAAAGCAGAATGATAAAGGTGTGTCAAAATGACAACTTGTGCTTAGCAAGTAGTTACATGTCTGTTGCCATTGCTTTGGGCTTTTCATAGTTGCTTTTATTTTTTTAACAGGGAAGCATCCACTGGGGTCTGTCACTTTGGTGAAGTTTCCTCGCATTTGCCAAATGAACAGTTAGTTTGCACAAATATGGTTAGGAAAAATAGTTAATATAAAAAAAAAAGTGCACTGGGGTAACAGTAATAAAGATGTGGCTTGAAAAATAATTAGTGAAATAATGTTCCTAAGTTAAGAATAAAAAGCCTGGTTAAGAATAAGAACCTGTAAGTTAAGAATAAAAAGCTCCATGGAGGAGGTCTGGTAGCCAGTGTTTCCTGTGGTAGGAAATGTATTTTGGAGGAAATACAATTCCGTGGACCACTTTGGATTTACATTGGCTTGATGGTGTTCTCCTCCACTTAAAATTGCAGCCTGTCTCCCAGGAAGAACAGCAGTTGAGAAAAGTAATAGGAATGTACTGGTGAATTGTCAGTGCTTTGTCATTTGGTAAGTGCATCTTCTGGTTCTGAGAAAACCAAATCAAAATGTGGCCTTCCCCAACTCGGTTCATGTCTTTTCCTCTCCAGCCTTATGTTTTCTCAAACCAGATACGGGAACGGCCTGGGAGAAGTTGACCTCCAGAATGATCCACAGGCTGTGACGTGGGGATTCCTGCTGGAGCTCTGTCATCAGTCAGGTTTCCCATTGCAGAAGCCCATATGAGTAGCTCTTGTTCATTTATGTATCTCGTCAAAGCCGTTGTGTTTTGGATTCAAAGAAATCTGTGCTAGGTTCTTCAGTGTGCTCTCCAGTAGTACCGGTGGTTGCCAGAGTACGTGAGGTGGTGGTTAATGGTGCCAGGCTTTGCTAGATTGTGACTACACAAAACACCAGTTTTAGACTTCAGTGACAAAGACCTTAACTGACTGGCATATGTTCGACTGACCTTGAACCTCTAAATTTTACGGGCAAAGGCACAGTTAGCATGTGATAGAAGTTGAGCTTACATTTTATACACCTTTGCTTGACTTAAAATGCTGAATAAAGGGGAAGATACTGTGCAGCAGCATGCAAAATATGCAAGTGGCCATGAGTACAGCCCTCTGACAAACATCTGAGCACAGTAGCATGTACTCATTTGGGAGACTAGAATCACTACTTGTGTGTTAACATGATATGTTTCAGAAGGGTATTTTGAGAACTATGATATCTTCAACGTTAAATTCCTGGTCTCCTTAAACTGCTTCCTGGAGAAGCAATTTACTGGTTTGTTACCTCTTCTGTCTCTCTTTTCTTTCCTCCCTGGACAGACATGAGAACAATTGAGAACACCCAGTTCTGAGCTAGAAACTGGCACTGTGTGCTTGGTTCACTGCATTCAGGTTTGGCTACACTAATACTAGACAGCGAGGCTGCTTGCAAACCACCTGCAGTTCAGTATTTGTCATGAAGACAGCCCTTGGTTTCATTCAGAACTTCATTACCATTCAAGAAGATGTACTGTGTTTGGGTCTTTGGCAGATCAATGTCATTGCCCATTATGATCTCCTCAAAGGAAAAGTGAAATGTTCAGTTGTCCTTATGTTTAATTTTTTGATATCATATGGCGTTACCAAGTTTTCTGAATACGCAGATGTCAAAGGAAGGAGCTTTTATATGGTGGTTTCCTTGAGTGTTGGGATTGGATTGGAGTTAGCACAGTCCACACTGAGTTAAGCTGACGATGCAAAGACAGCTTTCCCTCAAATATTTTAACAAACTCTCAATTTAAAAAAGGCTGAGTAAAATCTTATCCCTTGTCAACCAGTGAGGATCTTGTCTCTCCTGTGTGCAGGACTCCCGTCAGGGAGGAAGCTGAATTTAAAGAGTGTGCTTCTGTCTGAGGAGTGTCTCATGACTGAAATACCCCGCTACAGAGGCATGAAGAGTGCTGCAGATGCAGTTTGATATTAAAAAGTCCTGTAAATTTTCCTATGAAAACTGCTTTGCTGATTTGAGTCAGTGCTGCTGGAGAGGCTGTGTGTGCATGTTCCCTGTGCTGGAAACACTTGAGGGGAGCCTTCTCACCCATGCTAGAGCTCAAGTTATCACAGCAAGACACAGGAGAATGGCAGAAGCCTGCTCCGAGGTGCTAAGATAGGAGATAACCTCCATGAGATTTGAAGCTGTCAGGCTGTCTCATTGGTGTCATGTACCAGCAAGAAACTCAAACATTTAGAAGTGTTAGGATTTGCTTGTAGTGATACCAGTGCAGTAGCTCTCATTTTTGGCATACTTCTGCTCTGGAAAGTGTGTTTTTCCTCTTTTAAATAGCCAGTTCTAGAAATTTAGAGGCATCTGGTGCAGTTCAGCCACTCGGAATTAGAATTTCTTATGCAAAAAATGAATTGCATGTGGATAGTGTGTTCTTTCGATTTAGTATCTGGCAGTAGAAAACCCGGTTACAGACTAGTTCCTAGGACTGTAATAAAAGCTTGGAGATCATGATTTGCCTGACAGCTGTATGAACACATTGTTTAATTATACAACAACACTTCAAAATAACAATATTGAAAACATGTATGCAGCATTTAGGATTTAGTATCCCTGTGCTGTTTATATTTGCAGCTTTTTGCTTCAGAAAGGTGTGGGACCAGAAGCTGATGTATGTTTACACTCTTGAAGCAAGGGCACATTGAAATGCTAAACAGAAGTTGACGTGATGTACAGATGGAGTCTGGGTGGAGTGAATGTGTTGATAAAATAGTGCATTTATTGGGGGGAAAGGAGAGAGCACCCTCTCTCCTCCCAAATAAACCCCAGAGAAACGAATCCTGAACAAACCCTGCGCTGCTCCAGGCCACGTTAAAGCGGACTGTGGTGTCATCAAACTAAAACTGAGCTTTGCTGTCACTGGAGTGGAAGGTGCTGGTGAGGTTGAGCCAGGCTGGGCTGCCAGTACTGCCTGAGGCCTTCCCGTGTAAGCGTGTCCTTAAATCCTATGGTTTGTGGTAGCTTCCGGCCACTGGCATCTCAGAGCACATCAGTGACTTTAGTGTTAACTTCAGGAGGTTCATCTACCTCGAGATGGGATGGGGAAGGGGCTGCCAAGCTGCCACCGCTGCCAGTGGTGGAGCTGCTGAGGTGGTGTGGATACATCACGTTCTAGTCTTTCAAACTCAAGGCAGGGATTCAAGTTAATCATGCACATAGAAAATAAACCCGCCATGTTCTGCCGTTGCAGGTAGCTGAATGCTAGAGGAAGGGAGAAAACAGGTTTCCATGGGCAGGTGGCCCATCTGCAAGTATCAAGTTTCTTTTACTGCTTACTATGCAATGTAGAGCTTTGGACTTTTGCTTTTACTTTACGCTAGAGAGGAGCACTCTCCTTACTCAGTATTTAGGAACTGAATACTTTCCCAGTCTCCCTGACATGCATGTAACAGGTAAGGATACCTATTTGCTGCTATGGACTTTACTTACCTTCCAGATTTATCACCTTCCCTTTATCAGGAACCACCAGACACAATTTCACTCTAAACACATCCCTTTTGGATAGTTGTTCCTTCTCTCACTGCCCTCTCACCCTTCCTACCTGCTGGAGTGCTCTGTTACTGTATATAAACCACCTCCTTTCCATTGGGCTGTTAAAAAGCTGTGGCTCAAACACAGGCTTCTTGCCTTCCTTTCACTAAAAGATTCCCTGTTATGACAGGTCCAGTTTCCTGCACTGCTGATACCAGTTTTTTTCCAAGCTGCACTATTAAAACCACTAGCAGTTTTATGGATGCCCTCATCATTCTCTGGATATCTTCTCTTCTAGGATGAGACTAATACTGGTTATTTTAAGTGTTAAATCTTTTGATTTTCCTGCTTTCCAACTCCCTAAAGTGTTCATAGAGTATTGTATTTTTAGGGGAAATTAATTTTTATAGCCACTAAACTATACTCATTATTTTTGTACATTTGCAACTTGAAGCATTTTCCAGAGATGTGTTGCTGAGGAAACATTTATTTCCAAGCCTTGCGGTACTACTTGGCTACACTGTGGTCGTGTTATTTTAGTACCTGGAGGCACATGCCTTGCTGTGCCATGCACGAGAGAGGAGAAGGCAATAAAGTGAATGAGGTTTCAATAAAAGGCTGGTTTTGAAGGCAAAAAAGATATTGGAGATGATGAAAGCAACACTAACCTTTTCTCCTCCTTTAGAATCCTGAAATATATGGGATAAAACGTGTTGTAAATTATAGAGTGCAAGATGAGAACCCTTACTGTGAGCTAACTGTGCCAATACCGCTTCCGCTGGTAGTCACTGATCAATATTTTAGTTTTAAATAAGAACAGCTTTTAATTACAAAGGAAAAAAGTTGAATGTCTGAAAATCTGCGCCATGTTTATTTGAGAGTTGTAAATATTGTATACAGATTGTTGTATGTGATGGGACAGAATATTTAAATTCTAGGTTTTTTTTCAATGAGAAGCTGAAGGCTGTTTATAAGAGAAAATAAATAGCTATGTTTGACCATGCTTGTCTCGATTTCCTTCTTGAACCTCTTTCTAAATTATCTTCTCCTTGTAGACAGCTGATTTTTTTTCCTGTATATTGTCCACATACAAACATTATTACACCTCCAAATCAGATTTTTGTAATGGTGGTGTTGGAATCTGTGAATATTTGTATTGCAGGTAAGCACCATAGCAATAAACCAACCTGAGACAGTGCCGTGTTTCATGACCTGAGTTAACCCAGTGTGGATGGAGTTGGTCTGGGATACCAGATCACGGGTCTGCCGTGGCTTTAACTGCACCTCGGCACTGACCCCGGGGACCATTAGAAAGGTTTGCAATCTGCTGCCTCAGGTCACCACTTCTCCCAAAATCCAGACTGCTTTTGGCCATGCTTTGCAGCACAGGCACCTTTTCTTATTCTTTCCCCTTTCTTTCTCCGCAAAGCCTCTTACAACCCTGCCAGTCCCAGCACTCCAGGTTTCCTACCCCCGTCGAATTCCCTCTGCCTTCTCTACTGATGCCCGTTCTTGTGCAAAGTCACCTCTTGCCAGCCACGTGGTGAGCTTTTTGTGCCATTGGCTTGAAAAGGTGGTAGAAAATGTCACATTTTACGTTAATCCCCATGTCTTGGGGTTGGGGATGTTTGAGGGACGGTGCCAGGAGTGGCTCGTACACAGTTGTACCCCAGCGTGTGTGCTGGTCAAGACTCCCTTCTACTGAAAGGAGGGTTTTTCCCTGCTGAACTTGGACCCTCAGGAGCCAAAACAGCGCTATGCTGGGATGGTATTCTGGGAAGCAGTTAGTCAAGTGAGGGCTCAGTGGGTGTTTGGGGGTTTTCAGCTGTAAACAAGTGCCTCGCTTCCTCCAAAACCCGACCTGCGTGTGACTTCTGGTATGTTTCCGCGACCCACGGAACTCGCGCCACCGTGCGGCCTCCTCCCTGCGCGTCGCGCTCTGGCTGCGGCCAGTCGGGTCTGAGCGAAGCGTCGCCCGTCGGCAGCGCCTCCTGGGCGGCGGCACATCCCGCGCTCGCTCCGCCGGGGCGGGGCGCTGCCCGCCCACCGATGCGCTCCGTTCCTGCGGCAGCTCCCCGGCACCGGGCTCCACCGCCCGCCCTGCCGCGCCGCGCCCCCCGGTCCTCGCGGCCACCCGTACGCGGCGCCGCGTGACGCCTGTCGTGCCCGCCGCGCGCCAGATTCGAACGCGCGCGCAAGCGCGGCGGCCGTTGTTTCCGTTGGCGGGCGGCCTCGCGCGCTGCTGTCCTTGGCGCCGCCGCTGCTGCCCGCCATGGCCACTCCTCCCAAGCGCGGGCGGCTGGAGAGCAGGATCAAGAAGATCGCGGTTGAGGGAAACATCGGTGAGTCGGGCTCGCCGCCATCCCTCCCTCTTTTCCTCCCTCCTTCCCCTTCCCCTCCTTTCTCCCTCCTCGCAGGGCTCTTCCTCACCTTTGCCCCGTGAAAAAGGCGTTTCGTGAGGTAATGAGGTGTGAGTCAGGCCGGCGGGGTGTGTTGTACCGACGAGCCCGCCGGTAACGTTGCCAACTTCTTTGGCACCGTAGGAATTAATGAATTGATGCTATAAGAATGGCCGGATGGGGGGGGGGGGGGACCTTGAGGTTTTAGTTTATTCACCTCATTAAAGATGCGTTGGAGTCTTGGATGAGGCTTCTCTCACAGCCTTCCTGACTGTAGGGTGGAACACCGGTGTCAGTGCAGACTGTCGGGTCAAGCTTTTAATGTTCAGAACTCCTAATGAGCAGCAGAAGCCTGTTATGAAAAGCAGGAGTTAGGGGCTGTTCCTGAGACACTCTCCTCTGTTTGTTTTGGTACTTTTGAGGGTCTTTGTTTTGGGTTTTGTTTGGTGCTTGGGGTTTTTGAAATTTCTTTTTTTTTTTTTTTAATGGAGTTTCTTTGGCAAGAGAATGTGCTTAAAATCGAGGACCCACCTTGGAGGGCTGTCAGCTCATTTACTGATCCACACTGTGGCAATTGATAGCGCCAACTGTTGTCCTCTGTCAGCTTCAAGTGTCTCTCTTTAATTTTTCCTGAGCTTATTGGCAGATTAATGACAGATGAATGACTTGTGTGCTGGAGGAAGTGACTAGTAACGCACCTTGGTATCTTCATTTGAGAAACCATCGCTTCTGCTCTATGTTTCTGTCAACACTGCTTGCCTTTTTTGTGGGATTTGTTTTAGATTCCTAAAATAACTTGGAAGGCTGTAACTCCATGCCTGTGATGGAACCCCTTGGTATCCTTAGAAACTTAAGACTTGGTGTTCTAATTGCAAATATAACTTTTTATAATGTAGATAATTGAGCTGGGCTGAGATGTCATCGTTTTGCTGTTGAATTGGCTATTCGTGTGGTATGCCACAAAAAAAACCCCAGTGCTCACTGAGCTGGTGATCTGTGGTACTGGATGGTCTCTGATGCTTGACATCAGTCAACATTACATGGGTGTCGAAGTCTTCCTTATGGGGCTTGAAACTGGAGTTGTGTAGTGGTTAAAGTGTGAAAATCGTAAAAAATGTGGATTTTAACTTGCTGTTTCCTGGTTACTTTGTCTACAGCTGCAGGGAAATCAACATTTGTGGAAATTCTCAGACAAGCTGATGAGGACTGGGAAGTTGTTCCTGAGCCTATAGCAAGATGGTGCAATGTTCAGCCGGGCTCTGAAGAGGATTGTGAGGTGTGACACAAGAAACTGAGGTTTCTTTTTAAAAACAAAAAATCCAAAACCCTGGTTGTATGTTCTCCTAATTTCAGAAGACCAGTATATGTGATAGATGACATCTGTTAGAAAATGTATGTGATAGCAATTTTTTTCCTGATTCTTATTTCAGTATTTGAATTCCTGTTTTCCAGTTTGCTTGGTGAATTGTAGAATAGATGCTATTCATAGTCAGGATATAAATGATAAAAACTGTAAAAGCCTGTTCTACGTATCAAAGCAAAGGATAAAGAAAGGAGAGTACTAAAGTTGCTTTTATCAGTTGTGAATGAGCAGAGGGTTCTCTAAGTGACCTGGAAGGTGTCCCTTAAAATGTCTAGGAAATAACTAACTGCTAAATGGTTTGTAGTGGTGGGTTTTTTAGTCAGCTACCTGTAATTTTGTTGGCAATCCAGCTCCTACCAAGTGGCCACTGTCCTGGCTGTGTGGGGCTTTTGAAGACCTGTAGATGATTTTCTTTTTTAGCTCTGGCAAAAAGTGCAATGTGTTTTGGTGAACTGAGTGGAAGGTTTTAATGAAGGTGTGACATTCTATGGTGTGGAATATCTCATTGGCAGCTGGGGTCAGCTCTCCTGGCTCAGCTCCTCCCAGCTTCCTGCCCACCCCAGCCCACTTGCTAGGGGGCAGATTGGGAAAAGGAGAAAGGCTTGAGGACATTATATATGACTCTTAAAATTAGACAGGAGACACAAAAGGGTTCCTAAGAACAAGACAATGCTTGGTGTTAAACTGTTTGTGGATGTGTCTGTGGGTGTGTTACACTCTTTTCTGCCTTGTCAATAGCTTGTAATGTTCTTGTTGTTGTCTCATTCACACAGTACCAGCTGCCATAGAAGAACACAGGACTGCACACCAGCTTAGTTTTATGAATATTGCACAGCCCAAACAACAGGCCTTTGTTTTTTCCCCTTTTCCTTCCCCTTCTTGACAAAGGTCCTCTGGCTTGTGAGAGGGTGCTGTAGCTGTATCTTCTCTGCTTGATGACTGAGTAAGGGGGGCATATCCTTGTTAGTGAAACCAGGCTGTGTCCCCTGATTCTAATAAACTCCTGTCCTATGCCAGCTGGGGGACTCTTCCAAGTAGTTCCCAGGGAGGTTTGGGCAGTAGAATTGCCCAGGGCTCTGCTGACAGTGCACTGCACTTAGCTGTGTCCTTATGGAGGCTTTGGAGGTCGTGTGCTGTGAACAGTGCTCTAGAATGCTGCTTGGCCAGTGTCAGAGCATGGTGCTGGGCATGTTTGATTTACTACCGCAAGTATTGTTCCAGGAAATCAGAGGTGAGGATGAAACCTGGAATTCCATGATCTTTTGAAAATATGTCAGTATTTGGATTTAGTGTTAATGTAACAAAAAGATTCTGAAGGAAGCAGTCGTCTTTGGTAGACTGGGGTTTTGGTATTCTGAGTCTTGCAGCTTTCTCTTTCTGTGAGCTTCAGTGGTTCTCTCAAGGTGTTGGATCTCCACTGTGGGCTGAGGAAGATCTTTGCTCTGAAGTCTGTTCTGAACCTCCTAGGTAAGGTGAGAGGTCTGAAGATGCTATGTTAGTAGCTGTTACCATAGGAAGATCTGGAATTAATAGATGGAAAACCAAAGTAAGGCCAATTTTAAGCTCACACTTGCCAGAGTATGAGGAACATGGATTTTTTTACCATATTGTTGACTTTTTATACTGATAGGGTAGTTTTTTGGTTTTTTTACCTTGTAAAGAGTGATCAAAGTGTTTTGGTACTTGGTCATGTTGGCATTGTGGATTGCAGAGAATTGCTTATTCAGCTCAGTGCCATAGGAGTTGCTCTGATATTTATGCCTTGCATTACAAAGAGGGTTGAGAGGTAAATGAAGCAGTTGTAAACCTGGAATAAATGCTGAAGAGCTTTAATGTTATAGAGCAGTTCTGTTTCACCTTAATCGTCCACCTTCTTCACTTAAGGGGTCTCTGTATCTGTTAACAACCAGGAGCTGACCACATCACAGAAGAGTGGTGGAAATGTGCTTCAGATGATGTATGAAAAACCAGAGAGGTGGTCTTTCACTTTCCAAACATACGCGTGCCTGAGCAGGATCCGGGCTCAGCTCAGGTCCCTTGATGGCAAGCTCAGGGAGATGGAGAATCCTGTTGTCTTCTTCGAGAGATCTGTCTACAGTGACAGGTACTTTGGACTGGAGTCCTTCAAGTGGAGATCAGAATTCTCCTAAGTAAAACTACTGGTTAGAGGGTTTGTAATTTTGTTGTATATCCTCAATTAACAGGTTGTGTAGTTTCTCATTCTTTGAGGGTAGGTTTTTTTATGCTTTGTGCATGCATGCTTCCCTTCAAAGAAAGGAGAGGAGCAGGCATCAAGAAAAGTCACAAACAATTTCTTCCTTTGTCACTTACCCTTGTTTTCTTTTATGGCCCTTGATTACAGATGTAGCTATTTTCTAGTGCTGTGCCCTTTGCTTCTGGGTTCAGAAGCAAATTAGAAGGTTAGATTTTATATCTGAGATGGCAGTGTTACTGATGCTTGTGGGCATATCTCTGGCCAGCTCTAATGGACATAGAGGATGAGGATACCAGCTGTTTATTTCCACTCCAGGCATACCCTGAAGAAGTTGCAGATTTACTATGCTCAGCTTCTTCTCTACTTATAGTGCAGTGCTTCAGGCAAACAAAACGAAAACTGTTCAAGCTAACTTCTGTTACTGTAACTGTTATGTGTTCACAGGTACATTTTTGCAGCCAATTTATATGAATCTGATTGCATGAATGAAACTGAGTGGACTATTTACCAAGACTGGCACTACTGGATGAATCAGCATTTTGGTCAGAGGTTGGCGCTGGATGGCATCATTTATCTCAGAGCCACTCCCGAGGTGTGACCTTACAGAGAACGAGAGTGCATGATCTGTGCCTTGCCTGTAAAGTTTGATCTTTGTTTATGCTTCTGTAGATTTTTTTGTTGTTGTTGTTTGGTTGGTTTTTTTTAAGTATAGTACTTAACTATGATTTAGACCTTTTTTTATAATAACAGAATAATATGCTTGCAGTCAACTTCAGTAATGTCACAGTTGTGTGTCACTGCATGTCACTGTGTCTTTGAGGGATTGCTTTGGCTGTCTCAGGCAAAGAAACAATTGAAAAATGCTTGTTGAAATGTGATATTCTTAAAATCTTGAGCTACCCTTATCTTTCACTCTAACAGTCCTAATGATTCCAGTTTAGTTCAGGTTGCAGTATTCCCGACAGCTGCAATGCTTGAGTTATGACTATTGTCTGGAAATACTTAAAAGAATATTCTTTCCAATGTAACCTGTCTATTTTTTAATAAAATATGATGATAATGTTTTTCTAATTTTAAAAACAGACTATATAGCAAGAGTAAACCTGAAGATACCACTGGAACTGAAAACTACAGTGTCTCTGAGAGCTTTTTTGTTAGGCTTGCTATTGCGGGCTTTTTTTTTTTTTCCCCTTTTTTTTTTTTCCTTTTAAATAAAGAACATGTATTTAAAGAGGAAAATACAACAGTTTTAAACAGTTTTGATTCACTTCTCATTGAAGCTTTGGATGTGTTCAGGACAGGAACAAATGATATACTACATGGGAAAACTGGTTTCCTAAGAGTGTGAAATATATAATGAGATTTTGTAATGCCTGTCTGTGCTCTTTTCATGCAGTACACAGGTACCCCTTCTTTTAAGGAAAAGCTTACTTGAGACTTTCCTTGTAGTAGAGAAATAACATGATACATTTCCTTGGGTCCCCCTTTGTTTTTGACTGTAATCTGGACTTCATCAGCTGAACATGGTGTAGTGTTTGTATGCTAGTAAGGTAGTTAGCAAGTTGAATATTCATCTCTGGCAGAGTGGCATATTGAACACAGTAGGAAGGGTGGGCAAGAGAAACTTTCACAAACTAGACTTCCTCTGCAAATTATTGGTTTTTAAATTATTATTTTTTGCCTTTAGAAATGCTTAAATAGGATTTACTTGCGTGGAAGAGATGAAGAGCAAGAAATTCCCATTGAATATCTGGAGAAGCTTCACTATAAACATGAAAGTTGGCTTCAGCATAGGACACTGCGGTAGGGTTTGTTTAATGGTTACTTAGGGATGGATAAATCTTTGTAAGGATGTTCCAGAATACTTTTTCCACCAGTGAAACTTCAGCTTTTCCTATACTATGTGAAGTTAAACTCTAGGAATGTTTCTGTCTGTAGTTCTGTAGTAGTACTGGCTTGACAACATGTTAATTATCACTAGGATGTGCAATGTGCCTTGAGTTCTCTTCACATAGAACTCTGAATAGCAGAGGACTCAGCTGAGCTAAGTTAATATGCAGTTAAATTTAACTTCAGGTGCTGGGGGAAGAGGATGTTTGGGAATCCATCATGTATCTTAGGTGCCACTGTAAATTCAAGCTGCTTTATATTCAGAGTTTGTGGCTGTAGTTTGTATATGCAGTTCTCATGGGATCCTTAACAAGGAAAATGCTGACAGACTTGAACGATGGATACTTGTTTTCAGCTATTAACATTTTCTGTGTTCCTGTCCCAATACAGAACAGATTTTGAGTATCTCCAGGAAATACCTATTTTAACGTTAGATGTTAATGAAGATTTCAAAGGCAAAAAAGACAGATATGATCACATGACCGAAAAGGTAAGATTTCATAAGCAGAACAAACTGATGAGTGAGGTTTGTTGCCAGCATGTCAAAAGGAATTCAGTACACTTCTTGCATCCCAAAGTGTAGCACTGTTTGAAGTCAAAGTAGGCTTAGAACCTGTGATTCTGCATGGTATTTCCTACATAAAGGTTCCATTTAAAAAAAAGGAAAAAACAAAGGGGAGGAAATGTTTCAGGCATATTTGAGAGGACTTTGACGCTAGTAGCTTTGTTTGTAAATGGAATTTCTAATTTAAATATCCGTCCACTGTTTGAAAGTCTTCCTTGTGTTAGGCTTGAAAGTTCTCACTTTCAGGACAAGTTCAGGACTAGTGAATAAAAGAACTTTGGTTCCAGGTACTGTGAAAATATAGTGCAAAACCAGTACAAGGGGAAACTGAAGGGTGAGTTTTCTGGGCCCACAGCTGAATTCTGATCTGAAGCAATGAGCCAGTGGCAAATGGTTTTAGTTTTGTAAATGCCTCTAGCTAAATGAAGGAAAGTATGGGCTGCCCCCTGTCCTGGTTCACATGTCACAGCAAAGGGCAGTACAGCTTATGCAGGCAGGGATCCTCTGCTCTAAAAATACACTTCAGTGTATAACAATCAATTCTAAAATAGTCCTGGAGTTGCATTCGGGTAATGAACAGTCTTACAGCCTGCTGCAATATTTTTAACCTTCTTTATTAAATTGGAACTGTCATGAAAGTTTTTTCCCTTCAGTTGTGCTCATGAAAGTGTTAGTCAAAATCCTCAAAAGCGGGATCTGAGACTTGAGGCAGTACTTTTCAAATGTAGCTTTCTACTTCATTTGGGATGTAATGCAGAATTTTATCAGAAGCATTTTTTAGTTATATTTGAAGGCATGGAAAAAATACTGTGTATTTGATATACAGAGAATTCAAGGTGAGCTTTGTGTTTGCATTAAGATCTGATCCTTAGCACAAAAAGATGTAATATGTATTTTAAAGCTAGGCCAGACCATCAGCATTTTATCTGTTCAGGTATTTGATACTTGAATCTTGGTGAGATTCAGCTGAGGACAATTTGACTTTTATTTGAATAGTTGCAATGAGTTACATTTCTTAGCTATGGTATGTGCGCTTATTTCTGCTCTTTGGAAAGAAATTGTTTACCTCACAAGACCAGCTTTGTCATTTGATCTCAGTTGATCCTCCGAGAAGTAGAACTGCTTATCTGATTAAAACCAGTCTTCATGGTATTTGCTCTTTTAAAGTCTGATACTTGATGGAATGATGGGACATTGCAGTTGTGGAGTGAATATGCTCCCCACCTGCACCTGAGATAAGGCCAAGGCCAGGCACCTGTGTAGGGATTTCAGAGGAGTTTACTTGTGCAGAGCTGTCAGGTTATCTGGGAGCAGCCTAAGCCCTGTGTTGGGCTTTTTTTTTTTTTTTTTCTTTTTTTGGCATTTCTATATTTTCAGTTTCTAAGTGGAGTCCCAGAACTGCTATGCTCTTTATGAGGCTGGATGCTTGGGCCTTCAGTGTATGCTCATGTCCAGTGGGGACCTAAAACCTGGCTGCTTCCTTCTTACCTGTGCTGTGACGTTGACATGCAGAGGCCTGTCCTGAAACTATGCCTAGTGCTAAGCTTCATTGTGTACTACTGCTTTTGGTCCTTCCTGAAGTGGAGGGGAGCTTTCTCATAATACCTTCCCAGTTAGAGCACTGGCACAGTTACGCGTTCCCTTCTTTCCAGGAAATCATTCTGTCCTCTTATTTTTAACTCCTCCTTGAACTCTCAGCTAGGAAAGGAAGGGTCACAGGTGGAGACTGTGATCCAAGATCTGTTTCCATTTCACATCAAGAATTTGGACTAAATGCTTTCAGGTGTGCTCTGTGTATGAGAGCCTCTGCCAAAGGAATAATACCATATTCTTTAGTACCTTGTCGGCTCCTTTCCAGGCAGTAGTCTAGCTTGAGGGGACAGAGAGGAAAATGCTCCCAGTTTAGGCTGTATTGCAGCTAGTTGCTAGGATGTTTTTGAAACTGGGAGGTAGGAGTTGTATGTTCTTCGGGGCATGTATTTTAGAAAAGGTAGTCTGGCCCTTGCTGCCATATGTTCATATCCCAAGACTGTTAAGGAAAGGATAATTACTCTTTTGGGAAGGGGGCATGATAAGGCAGCACACATATCTATGGCAAGAAGCAAGTTGTCTGCGTGTTGTCTTCCTGCCACCTTTGGTAGTGACCTGAATTTAAGATGTTGTCTGAAGACATTACACTTAGAAGTGTAATGGTAGCACGCTGCCTGGTTTGGATCCTGTTCTCATGCCATTGCATGGATTGTTTAAGGTGCTTTGCTGTTTTTTGTGCTCTCTGTGGGATCAGGGATTTCTGAGTCAGGGTTCTAGATAGCTTTCTCTGGGCCACTATTAATTTTTAGGTAGCTGTAGCCATTTGAGACACTCTTCAAGTACTGGAAATGGAGTTTAACAGTACCTGAACTCTTTATGGAACTGTTCTACAGTATCAGTTTTTTTTCAGGAAATATGGTTTTGCTGGCTAGTGTTATTTGCTATCCTTAAATTTCATGGAACATAGTAATTAGATACGTTGGGTTGTTCATTGACGTGAAATGTGAGCAGTGTTCTGGCAGTGGGTGCAACTTAGTGTTTTCCAAATGCTGATGTTTTGAGGTGCTTATTATTTTCCTCATGATTAGGTTAGACTTACTTTTAAGATAAATCAATTGTGACATAGGGCCATAGTTTAGAACCATGGGAGGAACGAGCATCATTCCACTGAGTGTGTCTCTGCACCTGCTAAATTACAGGTATCATGGCTGAAAAAGTTCTTGATGGACAAGAAATAGCGTAGCTGAGCCTAAGATTCTTTTTCTCAGTTCCTGTTCCTGTAGGTTGTAGTAAAGCATAAGGCAATGGGGAGGTAAAGGTAGTTGCTGTGTATTTCTGTTGATAAATACTTAGTTTGATTGACAGTATTTGTTTCTTTTTGCAGGTCAAAGAATTTTTGAGCACCTTGTAATCCTCTTTGAAGCGCAGGCAGAGTAAAAGTGTTCTGAACATCTGCATGACCAAAGTCTGAATTGCAGCTTCTGCTTTTATAGAAGGCCTCTGGAGAGGCAGGACTCAATACTGTTGATGTAATTGTGAGGAACAAACAAGCTTTGTGAATAGGAAATTATTAAATAAATCACTCGGTCTGTTCAGTATTATATGAAGTAACACCCACAAATTCTGAAGATACTTGAATTCCAAGAGTTCCCAAATGTTTTGCCTGTTTCTAATCAGACCATTAAGTTCTTCTGGAGTATTTCATTATATTTTTTAAAATTTATTTTGTGCCCAATAGCTATTTAAAGAAGGTAGTGGGATTTTATATCTTTTGACTTTTTCAGTGGAATTGACTTGTAATGGATGTCTTCTTGTTCTGAGGGAGGAAAAAGTAAACCCCATTTCTGCTGCTGAAGGAATTTGAATATAACCTGGAGTTTTAAATTGTGTGATATAAGAAAATGTCATTTGACAGTTTTGGTAGATGAAGTTCTGCACAGAATATACTGAAATAACCCAAATCCAAATATGGCTGAAATGCTGTAGGTATCAAATGAGGTTTTGATTGTGTGCTGCAAATGAGGATATTGAAAGGCTTTCCATTGTTCAGCATGTTTAGACTCTTTTCTCAAGCTCTTAATACAACAGAGATGCTTTTGTTATTGCTAAGTTGTCTTCTCCTGTGGATGATTATGTTTGCTTGTTTGGTACCATGAAAGGAAGAACATTTTGCAAAAGGCCTCCATTTGTAAATGACATGTTTCTAACCCTTCCCTTAATCACATTTTGGATGTCAGAGGTGGCTTCCTGCTTTTCTTCCAGCTTCTCCATTTGTTCACTGGGCCTTCTAAGTGCTTACATGAGATCCAGCGATGCTGGCAGTAGGCTGTCCCAGTCCTTTCTCATCCTCGTGTAGTAAGAAGGGGAGGCTTTTGTGGAGTAGCTGTTGCTCTAGTGCATTGTGGTTTATTGACTGAGCCACTTTTGTTTCAGGTGCAGAAAAGACTACAGGGTACACATCTCAACATGGTGTTTTATAAGCTGCTTTGTTCTGCTTTAAACATTTCTGGATGATTGCACAGTTGGCTTCTGAATGCTAAAGTTGATTGTAAAGCATTTTATTGTGTGCTGTGATGCCTACGTTACCTGTGAATTTGAGATGTAGTCTCTTCCTTTGTGGTTGGTATTGTGCTGGTGTTTTCTAACCTTGGACTGAAAAATAAAGGTGGTTGAAAAGACTTTTTCAGTGTTTGATGGTGTTGGCTCTCCTGTCTCATAAAAGAAATGATGTTGTAGATTTTGATGTAATACTGGTACAACAAAGGAATTTAGGTGTATGTGTTCTCAGTGTATTGTCTCTCCCAAGTCCTGTAAGATTTCTGAAACATTGACTGGCTTCAGATTTTTTTTTATGTCTGGAAAATGTGTTTATTGGGATAAAAATTACAGGATTATATAGAATGTGTCATATGTATAACTTACTGAACAGTGAAAATGGTTGTGTAGTATTTAGGGAATGTGGAATGTATCAATGGTATGGTAGAAAGTCTTGGTTTGGACTTCCAGATTGCCTAGGAAAAGGAGAGCTTTTCAGATCTTTGCTCCAGAAATGAAGAGGGGTGGAATGGATGAAGATTGAGTTCAGATTTTCTTTGAAGTACAAAGCAGAAGCTTTTAAAACATTCTTGGTAACAGTCTGAGCAGTAGCAACTTACTTTGAATAACTACAATTATTCCTACAGTTTCAGCTGTCAAAATTGTGGATTTAATTACAGAACTGGAATGACAGTGCTTATTGACAGGAGTAAACAAGCCTGAGCTCTAATAACGACTTCTTTCTGAACCCATCATAGAGCACACAGATACTTTGTGGCAGGTTATCTTTACTTTTTCTTTACCTGTGATATAATGAACCTCTCCACCACTTACCCCTTTACCCCCTTATCTTTTATTTTTACTTCTCAGTCACCTGGAGAACCTATTTAAAGGCTTTTCACTTTTTACCCTTTAACTTCTTGCTTGTTGGTCATCCTTTTCTCCCTTTATTGTTTTTTTCCCCTCTTATCATTAGTTTGGTACTTGCATTTAGTCATCCGTACTGCCCAGCTCTGCTTTTATATCAAAACATGCTTTCCTCTGTCCATGTTTAGGTCTTTAGGAAGGGGTTTTAATGGTAAATTTTTAAAGCTTGTCCACAATTCAGACCTTAGTGTGGTATTTCATATTGAGCAATTCCTTCAGTCTCTCCTTTAGAGCAGGAATATTGGGAAGCTCTGTTTTTTGTAAGTCCACAAAAGCCAGCCATTGGAAGAAAGATGCCCTGTGTCTTGCATGGCAGGTCACAAAGCTCTGCTGTTTCTTGAGGGACATTGGTCAGGAGCCCTTCACTCTTACATCTAAAGGACCTTCCAGTGAGATATGCCTTCACTCATCATACTGTCAGGTGGCTGTAGAGAAAAAGGGAGGTTTCCTTCTCTAGCAAATCATTTTTGGGTTTATGTGCTTCCACATGTCTATGGTAGAAGTGCTAGATGGAGCTGGATGCATGATTCTCTTTGAAGATGTGTGTATACGTTACATGCTCTAAGCATCCAATTGAGGTGCCGTTTCTACACTCAGCCCAAACCTCCCGACCTGCATCCTATTTGCTGATAGTGATCCTGCACGGTGTATGATTGCTCAGGATTTCTCAGTATCTTCCTGAAATGACATAATCTTGCTGAAACAGCCTGCTGTAAGCTACTGCGTGGCTGCTGCTGCCAGATGTACAAAGGCAGGGGAGTTAGCTGCAGCCCTTGGGTTGAAGACTTGGGGAAGCATGGAAGCTGTAGAGAAAGAGTATTTGTATTGAAAGGGTATAGCAAATTATTTTATCCCTTGCAAAGCTGTTTGAGTCAATAGAAAAATAACTGATACATATGGAAAATTTATAGCCAGAACCTTAAAGGTACTGATTAAAAGGTGTTTCCTGAGGAGACCTTGAGTTGCAGATCCTGATTCTTGATTCATTGTCGTTCTAGTCCTTGATTCGTCTGAGTTCAGCTGCCTGTGTTACATCCCCCATATAAACAGGCTGGAGTTTTCCCCCTGCACACGGTGACGTTTCTGGTGGTAGGTAAGATCAGCCCATGGCCAGGGCTAGAGGATTCTTCTGCATGGTCCTGTTGCCTCTTAGCTCATCATGATGTTGGGCCATGGTTCACAATAAAGGGCTGTCTTGGAGAAACGTACTTAATGTACACAAAGTTTCACAACAAAGCCCAGTCAACACATCAGAAATAGAGCAGTAAAAGGGAAGGTTTATTGCTGTTCAAAGTTAACCTGAAGATTTGGATCACTGGGTGTTCCTTGTTCATTTTGTTCATGCTCATAATTGATTTACCTGGTGAGGATGGGCAAGTTCCTGAATGTTTGCACTCATTGCTCTGCCCTCTTGTAGGTGGATCAAGTTTGAGGAGAAGGTAGAACAAGGTGGGAAGTGATGGAGCAAACATGCGGCCGCCTTATCTGAGCACAGTTTGTTTCAGTTGTGGATGTGTATAAAGAAAAGCTCGATAATGTGGGTTATGGAGGCTTCTTTTCTCCCTCAGGTGGTGGGTAAGTAAAGCTGCCTTGGTTCTTTCCCTCAGCTCTTTCCTACAAGTTTTTATTAACCCTGAGGATGGTTTCAATGAAAAAGCACTGCTTTTTGCAATAACAGAGGAAACATAAAGAAGTAACTCTCCAAGGAATAACAGGGACAGCTAGAAAGTACATGGAGAACGATGACAAATGTAAAGAGTTCTCAATTCAGGAGGAAGAGTAAAAGTCAACTTCAGTGCTAACCAATGCTTTGAACTGCTTTTTTGGTGATTTTATAGAATCATTTGGATCCTGAAGTAGATATCCTAAGATCTCATTAGGTGTGTGTGAAAGGAATAGCTCACACTGACCGAATTTACATTTCTGATAAGGAATGTATCATGTGAAAAGCCAGCTCTCTCAGGACAGGGTTATACCTGGCAAGCGCAGGACAACTGCAGTTTCAGCCATGTAGTCAGCTTTGGATGAGGTCCTGGGGTGGTGGCCCACTGGAGGCTCTGTTTGGGATGGGGCCCTCCCTGCAGAGAGGGAGGGTGATGAGCAGCTGCAGTACCTGCTGCTGCTTCACCCTACTGAATGGGATGGCAGCTTTTTTTCAGTCAAACATCTGTGGCCTGGGATGGCTCTTGGTGACATTGCTGAAGGCTGTTTCATAGTCCTGGTGATGTGCAAGAAGGAAAGAACTGGGGAAATGTATTTTAAAAGTGAGCCATCTAGTGGAAGTACGCAAGACCAAAACACTGACTTTAGAAACCATTGCGTGGAGAGGTTTTTAAAACAAAATGAAATAAACCACCCACAAAGTTGAATGCTTAGATATATAATCTCAAGAAGCAGGCTCAAAAGCATCTTAGCATGAAATTATCCAGTATCAGGTGTTGCACTAGTTTGTAAGTCACACATTGAGCTTAGTTGTGTAGATGATTATGATGGCATTGATCTTCCTTTACTTCTGTACCTGTGTATCCACATGCACAGCTTTGCAAAGGTTAGAAATATAAGAACCCCCTCACCCCCCAAAAAACCCCTCCCTTCTGAAATACATCCAGCTTCACAAAATTTCAAATGATGTCAGTGGTCCAAAACTTTGACCCTCAAACATTAAATTCCTTTTTGAAGTCACTTTGAGGTGTCACATTCAATATCCCTCTTTAACACTCAAATCTAATTTCCAGGTGATCGCAGTGGCTGCTGTTGCTGTAACACTGCCCTGCGTGTGGTAGTTTTGGTGAGCCAGAGCCTTAATCAGACAGATGGGGATCTTCAAGAAGCCTGCATACTTGGTTTCCAGAATTATTTAATCATCATCACTTGATTGGTGTCCTGTAGTGACACACAGGAAAGAAAAACTGCAAGAGCTCTCTTTGTTGATTTGTGTTCTATCAGAAACATGGAAGGGAAGAAATACTTGCTGGATGGAGAGGTTAAACTGAATGAAGAAAGACATGTTGTTTTGAAGAAATATTCAAAAAATTGCTAAAAAAAGTAGCTTATAGAAAATTGTCAATTTGGAGAAATAAACCGTTTGCCAAACATTCTGTGTTACAATACGTACATGCATATAATCATTAGTTTCAGAGTCTGGGTCGAAGAATTAGGTTTTCCCAACTGTGATCTGAAAAGGCATTATTTCTTGGGGCTCACAGAAAGGATGATGTCCTGACTCACTGAGGAGGCAAATATGATGTGTGTTCTGCCTCCCTTTCCATGTAACTTTTATTATTAGCACAGATAAAATTTACCAGTAGACAAAATCGAGCTACCACTTGCCCTTGGGGAACAGCAAGTTGACTGAAGTAATCAAAGGAACAACTTAATGTGAGATTTATTTCACAATAGAGATTCATAATAAATTTGGCTACCTTATTTTTTCTTTCTCCATTGGGATAGGGGAGCAGAAAGGAGAGAATTGATGGGAAGGGAGTGGGTTTGCAGGGGCCTGGAAGCCTTTTTCCCTCATGATTCAGTTCAAAGCAAAGCCACATAATAAGGAATGCCATCCAGAGGGACCTTGACACGCTTGTGAGGTGGGCTGGTGCCAACCTGATGAGGTTTAACCATGCCA